>JAASFN010000085.1:0-44783 GCA_023333795.1 Globisporangium rhizosaccharum
AATATTGCTCAGTATCGAGACTTGAACTTACAATTGGCATTGGTACTATCTGATGTAGAATTTCATTGCGCACATTTTCATATATTTGATGTCTCATGAAAATATGTGTGGCGCTAAGGAAACCGTCTGCTAAACCCTAAACCTTCTTCGATCACTGCCTTTCGACATCTGTTGATATGTCTCGCAACGCCAGTCATGGGGGACCGAGAGGTTGCAACTCAAAGTGCTGTGTCATGAGCAACTCAAGCTCATGACACTTCAGCACTTTGACACTGCTTCGCATTCATACTACAAGTGCACATACACAAGCGCCAGTACAAGTCCACACCTGTACAATACACTTGCTTGCTCAACATGCTCAACCCGTTCGACACGTGGTTTACCCCAAGCTCAACACACAACTAGCTACAGTAGCTAGCTGCTTCAGTCACCCCGAAGATCGCCGTCACTGTCAAACACGCACTTGCCAGACAAAAAGCAGTCGCACTCACGACTCAGCGCATTCTCAGTCGACCACGTCAGCTCGAGACAGTGCTGGAGGTGGCAGTGGTGCGCGCACGCAATGCACACACTCGCAAGCTTGCACGGCCCGCAGCGGTACAGAATCCGAAAGCTGTTGGACGTGAGACTCTCGTACTCGCCCGACGCACAACACACTGCCGACACTGTCGAGCACATGCATGGTAAGACAGAGGTCGTTGGTTAGCCACCGTCTCACTTCGCACATTTGGACACACCAAGCAAGCAAATATGACGTTGGACGTACCCTCGCTGCCTACGAACGCTCGGCTCTTCGTTGGCACATCGGCCGCTGCACAACAAAGCATCCACAAGTGAGTGACTCAACCGATACCATGACTCTAGATCTCAAGCACAACGCGTCGCACCTCGATCGCCCCACACAAATGTTCGTCCGCGTCCAGCCTTTGCGCTCACGAGAAACATGCCAGGGAGCTCGACCTGCCACAACGAGACACGCGACACACATCACGACACACTATTAGCGGCAGCAAAGCACCTCGCATTCGCTCGAGATGCAAGCCAACTCAGTCTTCATGAATCGTACGCGAACTGGATGCAGAATCGACGTGCTCGACAGATCAGGACGAGCGACGTCGTACTCGCCATGGACACCGTGACCCCACACCCACAGCTGTCGACTGTCCGAGATCGCCAACGAGTGGCGCTCGCCAGCGTCAATGTACTCAATGTGCTCGCGCCGGATCTCGTCAATCGAGCGAGGCAACAGCGCGTCCCACGTGTCTCGGTGACCTGCGCACATCAAGTCTCAGTGACCCAGCAGCAAGTGACACTGACTCGCATCCACGAGCAAAACGGCACCGCACCGAGCTGTCCGTACGCGCCAGATCCCCACGACCACACGCACACACCAGAGACCATCTCTAGCCACGCGCAATCACAAGTGTGCATGAACACAACAGGCTCACGAGTGAGGCACAACGTCGCTCAAGACAATGGAGAGCAAGGCAGAGCGACATTGTGAACGAACCTGATGTCGCAAGGTTGTGCGCGCCGCCTGCGACTACAGTGATGACTTTCTGTGCAAGTATCACACACGGCGTATCAGCACCTCGTTGTCGAGCTCGTGAGCTTGTACGAAGAGAGGTGCACGCACTCGACCGCGAAAGAAGTTGATCCGAGTGGGCTTCAGCCGCGCATGCTCGTCATTGTGTCCGAGACGACTGCACACAGCACCAATTCAGACGTCGACTCGGTGATGGATCACACGCAATACCTCAAGCTTCAAGTGCGCGCACTCGTACCCGTTCGTCCCGAGACCCCACGAGTAAACTTGGCGATTGAAGAACGTCTCGCCAGTCATAGCGATCGAGTGGTCGTTACCAGCAGACACGTGGACAACGTTCAGTCCATCGAGTCCGAGCACTTTTGCAGGCGAGCAGCGATCCTCGACGTCGCCTGACAAGACACAACGCAGCTTCGCGTTAGCTTCTCATCTCTCCGTTCGACTCGTGAGCAAGAAAGAGAGAAGCATCTACTCTGTACCTGTGCCAAGTCTGCCGTCTCGGCCGGCACCAAACGCAAACACGCCGTCCAACTCCGTCAGCACGAGCACATGGTGCAGCCCCGCTGCCAGTTGCACGACTCGCACTGCATTGAACAGCGGGATCACGCGCGGTTTCGAAGACGACAATGTGTCTCCGTGTCCGAGGATGCCGTGGTCGCCTCGACCCCACGAAAACACTTGGAGTGGCAGTAGTAGCACAACAAGCGCGTCAGCTCGTGCCTCGATTCGATCCAGGAGTGGGTACGACAAGATCCTCTAGTGCACATACGCACGGGCGTTGTAGACGATCTTGTCTTTGCCGTCGTCCAGTCGAAGGCGGTGCATCGCTGCCAAGTCGACAGACTGGCGACGAGCAAGCATGCGCTTTGGCTCTTCCGCCACTGGCTTTGGCTTTGACTCTTTTGCATCTGCTGTCACTGGCAGCATTGAAAGCGAGAACGAGAGATAGAGAGAGAGAGAGAGAGAGAGAGAGCTAAGCTGAGCAGAGTCTACGATGTTGTGAGTGCCTTCAAGCAGCACATCGCAACAACCATGCACGACCAGCGTACCAACAAGTGCGAACGACGCAAACCCGCTCGCTGCGAGGATCTGGGCACGACCCTTGACGCTCGAGAGTCCGTGATCCACTCTCGCTGGCTCAGCAGAGAAAGGTTGGCTCGAGTCTACCGGCGTGCCAAGCGCACCGAACGCGTTGTCCCCGCACGCAAACACCGATGCAGACTCTGCGTTCCAACGCAAACAATGCTCAGCACCCACACTCGCACAGCTTTGCATGTGAAAGACAACAGTGCGCGCACGAACCGCTGAGGAGCAATGTGTGGTACTTTCCAGACGCGATCTGTGTCTCGCATCGCAGTGAGGGTCAAGTCACGCTCAGCACATCCACGACGAAAGGGATACAAGAGCGACTTCACAACACATGCACGCACGTTCACAAACTTTGCCTCGCGCTCGACCTCGAGAAGCTTGCCCTTGGACGTCTTCACGCGGATGCTCTCTTTGATCAGTGGTGTGAGCGCAGGCTCGCGCAGCGGCACACTCTCCTCTGTGAACAGACTCTTGCGCTCGGCGTTTCCCCATGCGTACTGTCGCCACTGATCTCGTGGTCCGACGATCCCAGTGTTCACATCCCCGATGCGCCACTCCTGCTTTCTGCGTACGAGGCAGTCCATGCAAAAGCAACCAGTCTGTCCGACGACGTGGCGAGGCGGCTGTGTGTGAATGCACGTACGACAGAGTGGCTCAGCACACTCAGTTCATCTTCACACATCTGGACCTGCGCGACTCACACGATTCACACGAGAGCTCGTCACACCTGAGGCAATCTGATCGTTTGCTTCACGTCACCTGCTGATGCGCGAGCAGTCACGTGCTTGCGGTACTCGTCGATGGCATCTTGGTCCCGAATGCGCTGCTTCAGCAGTGCGTGGAAGTCATCCACGTCGCCTGGGAGCTCGATCGGCATGCTCACACACACACTCGTCCGCGTACGGACCGAGCACACTGCAAACATGTTGAAAGCACTCGAAGCGACGCGACTCTTCCATTCACTCATATCCACCCGGCTCTCGCCTCGTTTCACTCCTCACGACACTCAGCGCGTCATTTGCGCATCTTCAACAATGCCAGCGGCGACTTCGACTCGAAAGCTCAATGCCGAGTTCTCAATCGCCTCTTGGAGCTCTTCGTCGTACTTCTCCATCTCGAGCTGGAGACGAACACAGACGCTGTCTGCGGCGCCAGGCACCTCGATCTGAACCAACACAAGCACATGCGCACCAGCGTGAGCTCACCTGCACAAGACACTCATCCCACGCACTTAAGGGAGATCAAGCGCGGCTTGCGACGCACATGGAGCTTGATCTTCGCCAAATTGCGCGTCAAAGACACGAGCATCGCGTTTCGGTCAGTCGAAGGCGAGTCTGACACGCTCGTGTCGTTCACGAACGCCTCGGCGATGTTCGGGTCTTCGTACGGTCCGATCACGATCGGCGTGAAGTCGTCGATGATGACCTAACGACAGCACAACCACGTGTAGCTGTTAGTCAGCGCAGATACGTCCACGGACCACACACTGCCACTCCATCAAAGAGGTGGTAGCAACCAACCAACCAACCACCCTACCTTTCCAAGCAGAGCTGCACTGTCAGTCTCAGCGACATCATCGATCGCACGGCAGACGACGCGGATCGCTTCGTCGAGCGGGTTCTCAATCAACAGAGTGCACTCAATGTCCTCCGAGTCGTTGACGCGAGTCGGAAGTTGCTGGATCGTCACGATCGGCATGTAGTGAATCGCGAGGTTCGCTTTCTTGAACCACGACGCTGGGATCGGAAGCGAGCTGTCGCCGCTCATCGGACTGATCTGCGGCTTGACGAGAATCCCAGCCGAGCCGCGCTCGATAGATTCGACGCAGCGCCACGCTCGCTTCACGCGCAGCAGTGGGCGTGACGGGAACAACTGCGTCACGTCGCGATGCTGCTCGAGTGGGTTCGCGAGTCGCTGCTGCAGGGTCGACACGTCGCTCATGCGGCTCTGACGAGCGAGCGTTGCGAGATGCTCGTGTGTCGAAGCTGCAGAGTCCAGCGATGCCGCTTGAAGAAGCGGAAGGCGCTCGAGCTGGCGCTTGAGCTCTGGCCACTGGTGTTCGTTCCGCTGATCTGCGAGCCACTGCTCCCGCTGCTCGATCTTCTCGAGCGCCTGCTCGTACTTCCACCCTCCCATCTCTGCCATGCGCTGAAGTCGGAACTTCTTCATCTGTTGGTCGCGCTGAAGCTCTTTCATGGAGTCTGCGAGCGACTGCAGCGACATCGAGCGACCGCGCGCGAGGGTTCCAGGTGCCACGCCAATCGCAGTTGCCACGGACGGGTACGCACTGTTCACGCGGCTCGCTCTCGTCGATGGTGCAGTCGAGTAGTACGAAAGCAACGCGTGAAAGACGTCTTCCTGTGCACTCTCGCGCTCGCGGGCGACCGCCGACATCACGAGCGTGTCTGGGTCGTCATCGAGCAAGTCCAGTGCGATCGAGTCCCAGCGGCAGTGCGCGCACACAAAGAAGTACTTTTGCAGCGCGTCGTGAAACGCCGTGGAGAGTACCGTGCCGCAGTCGACGCAGCTAAAGCACCGGCTCGAGCGGTTCTGGTACATGCTCGCCTCCTTCGACGGCATGTTGACGAGCATATAGCTGCAGTAGTACGACTCGAACTCCTCCGTGCTGCAGCGCGGGAGGCGACAGACGGGTTTCTGGCACATCTCGCTGAAGAAGAGCGACCCCACGGGTGCGAGGTGGCCGCACTTGCAGCCGTAGCGAATGCGCACACCGCCGTGCGTGTCCGTGTCGTCGACGTCTGCGAGCATGTGTCGATCGATCTTCGTGTTTTTCGAGTGTGCGAGCGAGCGAGTCAGAGAGCGAATTATGAGTTCCTTGTTTATTTCACTATGAGCACTACTCTTCACACACTGCCACAGACTGCTTCATGCGCACTCGGTGCTGGAGCAAACGTGCGTGTATGCTATCGCTGACGCACATCGACTCGCTATTGTTTATCTACATCTATTCACTAGTAGAAACTGCGCTCGCTGTCGGACTCGGTGCTGAGATCGGCCAAGAACTGCTCCTTCGTGTATGAGCAGCTGCTCAGGCGCTCGATGAACCGCCGCCGCCGTCGCGCAGGGCCGTCGTCACGCTCCTCGCCACGCGCGCTCTCATTGTCGAGTCGACGCACCGACTCCTCAAGGTACGCTGTCTTGGCCATACTGTCATTCATCTGTGGCGTCGAGCTCGACGACGACGACGACTTGGAGCCCCGATTCGACCGCTTGCTTGCCATGACAAACACGTAGTCAAAGTAGAGTGGCAAGTTTCGCGCAGGCGTCGGCTCGCTCTTCCACATGATCTTTGAGCCACGCTGCTTCGCGACTTGTGTCAGACACCGCTTGCAGAAGCGGTCCGTCCGCGGGTGCCCTGACGCGTCGAGCTCAAATAGCTGCTTCTCCACGGAGCACGATTTGCACACGTTCTGCACAGCAGCAGCAACGCAAGAGAGTCAAGTCAGTGCATGCGAACAACAGGTTCATCATCCACTTCTCACGCACAATCGATGGCAAATACACAGCACGCACCTGCTGGCAGCAGCCGCAGAGCTGCTGTGAGCTGAAGAGCCCTCGGCGTTCTTGGCACAGATCGCAGTGATCGCTTCAGATAGGAAACACCACAATGCATACAAGACCCAGGAGCGTCAGTCATGCGCTCTCGCGATGAGCACCAACACGATCCAACAAGCACGCGTACATGTCCGAGATCGTGATCGAGCAGCTGCTCGTGCGCGCGGCGCTCACGCTCTGCCGCAACTGCGACAGCTTCTTCGCCTCCGAGCACCGAAGCGCAGTCGAGACCGACATCCACTTGCCAGCGATCGCGTAGTCCGAGACAACTCGCGGAATGCTGCCGCTGTTGACGATCTCGCCCCAGAAGAACGTCTCCACGCGGCTCCCGCAGCGCCAGTGGAGCCAGCAGACGCAGCTGTGAGTGCGGAGCATGCCCTTGAACGCGTTCGCGGGCCACTCGGGTCGTTCGACCGAGTGCATGGCATGGAATCCGACCTCGTTGCCCTGCGCATCAAATGTCAGTCCCTGTCGCTCGTAGTAGAGCACGTCGCGGTCGTGCGACACTGCGCCGCCAGGCATCTTGGACACGATCCACTTGATGCCAGCGTACGTGAACGGGTCGTCGGGCGTGCGCGTCTCGAGTACTTGCAGCATCTTCCCGATCGTGTTCTTCGCATTCACGAACGAGAACACAGTGCGCAGCTCTGCGGACGACTCGCTGTAGATGCCGTCCATGACATCTTCGAGGCTCCCGTCGATCTTACCGATCCCGAGCATGAGCGACACGCGCGGATTCGCTGCGGTGTTCACACCTTTGTACATCTTCATGCTGCGGCTCTTGCGCACTGGCGTCCACGCATTGCGGTCGATCGTGGCGCCTGGCGCGGCATTCGACGTGTACTCTTGCGCCGCGCGATAGAGCAGCCGACCGAGGGCACGGTCGTACTGCGCGTGCTCCTCTGCGGTGAGCTGGATGCGCGGCACGCGTGTGTTGGACGCGATACTGGGGAGGCGGTGTCCCCGTGTCTTTTGCTGCTCGAGCAGTGCATCTGCAGTGGCGACTGCGGCTGCGACTGACGGCGACGAGGGAACTGTCGACTCAGAGCGCGCCGACATCGACGACGACGATGATGATACGTCACTGCGGCTCCAACTGTGGGTGCTGCTCATGGCGCACGTGTGTGTGTGTGAGCAAGCGAGAACAAGCGAGTCGAGTCGAGCAGGAGTCGAAATGGCCGCGCACTCGACACTCGCAGCAGCAAGTGTGAGCGAGTCGATCGATCGGCTGCGCCTCTGCTGCTGCTGGCTCCTGACGCTGCGCGCATGTTGCTGCTCGCTTGCGGGAAGCGGCACACTTTCACGCGCACACAGTGTCGCGATGCCGATATATGCTGTTCAAGAGATCCGAGCGCCGATTCGACGAAGAGCTCTGTGCGAAAGTCGAGAGTGCAGATGTATCGACACTTTCGCATGCCGCAGTGCATCTTAGTCCTCGCGTTGCGATCGCTTTGAGCAGGTGATGCAGATCAAATCCGCTGCGTATTTTCTAACAACTCGACTGTACGTTTTCTTTTCACTTGAGTATAATGCGTACTTATTCGAATGAGGTGCGTATTTTCTAACACCAGCACGGTCCGATCCGCCGGTCTGCGTCGTGCTGATCACCAGAAGTGGCACGAGGATGGGCGGCACAGTGTGTGTGTGTGTGTGTGTGTGCTCCTTCTCTCCTTCTCGAAGCTGCTCGGCGCGCGAATGCCGTCTCGCGAATGCTCGGTGTGCGCGCGTAACTGGAGACTCGGACGCGCCGACACGGTGAGCAGCGCTGATCATATTGAGCAACCTCGCGTTGCGCCGTCTCCAAGCGACCAAGCGACCGAGCGACCGAGCGAGTGAGACCACTGACACCGAACTTTTCGCCGTCACGCTTGATTGACTCGACGACGATGACCCACTCGCCTGTCGTCAGCTAGACAGCGCGCCACGCACGCAATCTTCAACTTGGCGATCTCCAGATCTCCAGCTTTGCAGAAGAAAAACCCACACCGCACCGACAAAGACAATGCTCGACACCCTCTGCTGCATCGCTCGTTCACAACATACAGTCACGCACGGCGGCACCTTGTTGTTAGGACAGCTCAAAGCCGTCGGCGTTCTGCACTGCGAACGTTACCTTCTCCACAAGCATAGCGTAGCTCGGGTACTCGGGCAGCACCAGCTGGTTAAAACACGTGTGCGTGCGCGGCAACGCACGCGGGTCCAAGTCCGACTTGGTCAGGTTCAGCGGCGGATCGAAGCCGTCGAGCGGGATCTTGTTCGTGCCGGTCATGAACTTGAGAAACAGTCCGCGTCGCTCCTGCGAGAACTCGCGCAGCGCCTGCCAGAGCCACAGCACGACCTGCGAGTGCTCGCTGTAGCCGCCCTGGAACACCGTCGAGGCGCGCAGCTCTTCGACGTCGATCGTCGGCTTCCCGTTCAGCAGCATGCACAACTCGTTCAGCTCAAACACTTTGATCGCAGACGTTGGGATGAGGAACGCGAACCCTTGCACCAGCGCGTCGAGCTGTGCTTTCACGCCAAACTCGGTGCGCCACTGTACGACCAAGTCGACGTACTCTTTCTTGTTGAGATCTGTGACCGGGATATCCCGTCCGTTCTCCTTCAGGTCGATCACGACTGGAGTCTTGGACACGCCGTCGTCCACCTCGACGCTGAACGTCTCGTCGATGACGTCTGTGATGCTGTTCTCGAGCATCCAGACGAGCGACTTGTGAAACTGCGCGTCCATCTCGCGCAGATCGTCCATGCCGATTGGAAGATGCAGGAGGTACTTGTAGACGCCGTCGCAGAGCGGAAGATCGACGGTCTGACGATCAAACACGGCTTTCGCGAGGAACTTGCCGAGGAACTTGAAATACGCGAGGTGCTTTGCATTGCGCGTCGAGCTGCTGTCGATCTCGACTTGGCCGTGGTCGCACCGCTTGAAGAGACACCGCTTCTTGTCGAGTGCAAGTGTGGATATCTGCAGGAACCAGTCTTTCGTGAGTCCGCCCGAGTCGATCCCTGGCTCGTTCTCGAACGTGATCTTGGGTTTCGACAGTAGCTCTTGCTTCGAGAGGCGCTGAAAGTGCGCGAATGTGTCGTCTAGCATGTTCGCGCGCGTCAACTGAAGAGACAGTGTGGCGCCAAAGCTCACAGATGCCTGTGCGTGGTGCTGGCGCAAGTCGCGATGGAAACGGAATCGCTTGCGCCGGAACACCATCTCGGGCGTCTCCTCGACGTTGCTGAGTCCAGCTTTCTCGCGCGCCGCGACAAGCTCGCTCGGTTCATCTGTCACGCGCTGGCACGTGTACTTGTTGAAGAAGAACACTTGCTCAGACTTGGGGTCCCAGCACTGGACCCACCGGTCGATCGAAGACGACTGCTCTGCGCTCGTGAGCTCGACGATTTCCGGTCGGCCGTGGGCAAGCGTCCGAATCGGCCGGCTCTCGACAAACGAAGTCAACCCGACAACGTTAGATGCCTGTAGCCGCAAGATGTATGTCGACTTGGGCGCGAGTCCAGTTGCCACGAAGCTGCACTCAGTGCCTTCGTAGATCTGCTGGAACGACGCGGTGGAGCTCTCGCGAATCTCGAGGAAGTAGACCACTGGCGCTGCGCCATTGTCTTCGACTCTGGACCAAAAGATGCTCGCGTACGTATTCGTCACAGCCCCTGCCACTGGCGGATGCGGAGTCCCTGGCGCCCCTGGAAGACTCCAGAACACGTTGCTCGCAGGACTAAAGTCGCTCCAGCCGGCTGGGTTCCGGCAGCGCAGTCGAAAGACAAATGGCGTGTGGCAAGCGACGCTGTCGAGCGTGGCGTTTTTGACCGAGGAGACGACTGCGAGACTCGCCCACGCGCTATTTGGACTGTCCGAGCGCCGGTACTGGATCTCGTACCTGTCTGCAGTCGTGTCACTCGACTTTTTCCAGCTGAGAGTTAGACTCGTTTGCGTCGCTTCCACGAGCTTGGGTGGCTTTGGTGGCGGCGGCACGTGCTTGAAGTCGGCAAAGTCCAAGATCGACTCGGCCGAGATCGTTTGCGTGAGCTGGATCCCTCGCACGACTTCATCGCTACTTCCGCTTCCGACAGCAGACGCCTCGGACACAAACACGTTCCCGTCCGCATCGACAGCTACGCCAATGGGATACCGAATCGAGCCGCTCGACGCTACACCACGGCGTTTGATCGCGTCTTCGTCGACTGTGATCCAGAGGTACGCCTGCCCGGCTTTGGGACTCTCCGCTGGGTACTTTTGCGCCTTGACCACTACTGGCGCGTACGGGAACAGGTTTTCCACTGCGTGGCTCACTGCTGCTTTTTGCTTCCGCGCTTTCTCGGCTTCTCTGTAGTACACACGCGTCAAGTGGCAGCAGCACAGAGCAGCACGAGTCAGTCACTACGGCTGTTTCTGCGCACACGATATGGAATGCAAGACGCGATTGTACTCGTGCGCTTGACGCTCTTCTTCCAGATCTAGCTGCGCGTCCAGTGCTGCCTGTGCGCTCTCGGCTCCTGCTGCTCCAGTGTGGTAGGACACAGACGCAGGTTTGCGCAGTCCGCCGCCCATCGTGCTCGTCCAGCGACGTTCGCTTGCCGCTTTGGTTCAGTTTGGCGTAGCGACCAGCACCTCTGCGCCCGTTAGTCGCTCGCGATTGTCATCGTGTTCCAGCGCAGCAGTAGTGCACTGCTGGTGGTGCTTGAGCGTCGAAACGGCGCGAGGTATGAAACATTTGTTGCATATTTGTTGCAAATCACATTTTGCAGCGCTTGGAAATGGCGACAAAGCGCGAAGCAGTGAAGCGGTGACGAGGAAGCGCAGGAAGCGCAGATGTCAGGGATGCGCTGGGGCGTCTGGCACGACGCCGACAACTGCTGGCTCACGTCGCTGAACGAGCGCAACACAGTGCTACTGCCTCTGGTAGGGACGCGCCGCGAGCAGGTCGCTGTGCCGCGCATAGTGCACCAGATCTGGCTCGGTCCGCGTGCAATCCCAGCGCGCTGTCGCGAGTGGATGCAGACGTGGAAAACGCTGCACCCGACGTGGGACTACGTACGTACGCTCGCGACCTACTGCTAGTGGTCGAGTGGAAGACGTCGGCATGACTGCGTACTGACACATATGAGTTTCGTTGTTGATAGCGGCTGTGGACAGATGAAGACGTGGAGACACTTGCTTGGCGCAACCAGGTGTGCGCGTGTGCTCAAGCAGCAACACACAGTAATGGAGCAGCGCTAACATGCCCTGCCGAACGTTGGCATTGTACGCGCAGAGAGCGTTAGATGCAGCACGCAACTATGGCGAGAAGTCGGACATCCTGCGCTACGAGATTTTGGAGCAGCATGGAGGCGTGTACGCAGACGTGGATGTGGCGTGTCTTCAGAGCTTTGAGCCGTTGATGGAGGTTGGTGCACATTCTCGTGACGTGTTGCTTCGTGCTTCTACTGTATGCTTGTTTGCACACGTCCCAGTCTCTTACGTGCACAATGCCGACGCCTTATATCTTGTGCGTATCGACAGTCGTTCGCGTTCATCGCTGGCATGGCGAACACCGGCTGTGTGGAGATCAGCAACAGCGTGCTCGTGTCTGTGCCACATCATCCGATCCTCCGACAACTAATCGACACGATCGAGCGCGAAAGTCAGCAATCGCGCCTTGACTCGAGTGCGCTCGCACTGATTGCGCAGATGAGCGGCGATGCCACGCTGCTTGCGTCTCTGTCTGCGAAACCTGCTGGCGACGCAATGGACACGATCACGCGCACGGGGCCAGGACTGCTCACGAAGACGTTCATGACGGCAATCGGATGGACAGATTGCAGCACTAGCCTCACGGATGGCTTTTTGGCTCGAGGTCGTGAGCGCGAGACAGTCATTGCGCTGCCCACGGACTACTTCTCGCCACTGCCAAACACGTCGCGTGACGTCGCTCACGATGGTGAGATAACGTTTCCAGCAGTATCGATGGCAGTTCACTACTGGGCGCGTACGTGGGTGTGATGTTTGTTCGAGCAAGGTGTCTGAGTCGACCATGTCATCGTCGTCCTCGAGTAAGTCAGCAGCCAGTGACAGCGAAATGAAGCGCTCGAGTTTCGAGCAAGTGTTGGTACGAAGAGAAGCACATTCAAGAGCAAATGCGAGACTGGAGATAGCAGTGTTGATACACATGTGTCGTCACGCGAGTCATGGCACAAGTCACGAGCAGTGTTGCCAAGTAGCGTTGTCAGTGATGGAGCTAGTTGAAGTACACTTTTGTAATTTTGGCAACTCGCTTCACTGGATTTCATCACTATTGTAACCGTTTTCCGAGCGCAAGGATCAAGCTCATTTCAGATCTCCCCTCGAGCCACGCACCACGCACCCGCACGAAGCCACTTTGAGCATGAGCTGCTGCCCTGTGACTGCCGAGCCGCCATGCGGCGCTGCGCCGAGCACCGGCGTGATCAAGAAGTTCGGGCAGACGACGCTGTACGTGACTGGTCCTGCGACTGCAAAGGCCGGCGTGATCGCGTTCCCCGACATCTATGGTCTCGACAGCGGTCGCTCCAAGGCGGACGCTGACACGCTCGGCCGTCTCGGGTACGCTGTCGTGCTCGTCGACCTCGTCGACGGCGACTACTTGGCCGAAGACAGCGATCTCCAGTCAGTTCTTGGCGCTTGGTTCGCCAAGTACACGTTCGACGGTCAGTTCTCGGCGCGCATCAATGACGCGGTGCAGTACCTCAAGACCGAGGCGAATGTGCAGAGCCTTGCATCATACGGCTACTGCTGGGGCTCGTGGGTCGGTGCGACGTACACGGCGTCGGCGTCGCCTGCAGTGACGGGCCACATCTCGTTCCACCCGACGTGGGTCGTCGAGAACATGCTCAAGGGCGACGGCGCCGTGGACAAGCTCGCGGAGAGCGTCAAGGTGCCGCAGCTGCTGCTTGCGGCAGGCGACGACCCGGCGTTTGTCAAGCCGAATGGCAGCGTGCACAAGATCCTCGCGGCGCGCAGCGACATTGGCGCGAAGAGCAACGTGCTCGAGTTCCCAACGGAGAACCACGGCTGGGTGCACCGCGGCGACCTCGAGAAACCAGCGACGAAGAAGGCCGTGATGGAGGCGTGGCACGCTGCAGTCAAATTCATCCAGACTGTCAACCCGCTGTAAGCACCATCAGCTAGTGCGTTGCCATCTAGGATCGCATACGTGCGACATCTTCATCATCATCTCGTAGCAGTGAAAAGCCACATGAACAACGCCATGTCGTCCAGTCTTGATCGTGTGCTCGTTCGCTGGCTGCTGATGCTGGAGCAAAGTAGATGGCTTGTCCAAGCAAGAGCTGCATCCAGCGCATCCTCGACAACGAGCGCGTTGACGCTCTGCTCTGCTGGTGATCAAGCAAGGAGGCAAATGGGAATCGCACTTTACCGCATCGCCACAGTGCTTGATCAGCAACGCAACAGCTCACCGAAGCAAAGCGAACGATTGCTTGAACACCCTCGTCGATCTTCGCCATTCGCTCAAACGCTACGCCACGCAAGCGAGCACTCGACCCACCATCATGCTGCGCTCTACGACTGCTGCCCGCTCGTTTGCAACCCGAGCACGCGCAACTGCACGCCAAGCGCCGTCAATGACGCAGCGCGCACTGTTCGCGACGGCTGCTTCCAATAACGGCAGTGGCGACGCTGCCAGTATGCGCGTTGGATGGATTGCGCTTGGAGCTGCGGCAGCAGCGGCGGCTGCTGGCGTTGCGCTCGGCACGACGACTGTGTGGGCAGAGGGAAAGCAGTCGGCCGACCGCGACACGGTCCTTGTGAACTGGTCTGCGTCTCACGAGTGCCGTCCGCAGCAGTTCTACGTACCAGAGACTGTTGAGGACATTGAGCGGCTGCTAAAGGAGTACCACGGCAAGAAGCAAAAGCTGCGCTGCATGGGAGCCGGTGTCTCGCCGAACGGCCTCGGTTTCTCCGGCAAGGTCGCTCGCACTGGTGGGAGCAAACACGAGGCGCTCATGACCATGGCGCTGTTTGACAAAGTCCTGAACGTCGACAAGGAGAAGCTCCAAGTGACAGTGGAAGCGGGTCACATCGTCGGCGAGCTGCTCGACAAGCTGCGCACGCACGGCATGACGATGCAAAACGTTGCGTCGATTCGCGACCAGCAGGTGGGCGGGATCTGCCAGGCAGGCTGCCACGGCACTGGCGCGGGCATCCCTCCGATCGACGACCAGATCGTCGAGATGGAGATCGTCACGCCTGCGAAAGGCAAGATGACGCTGAGCGCGACGCAGAACCCGGAGCTGTTTGCGCTCGCCAAGTGCGGCCTCGGTGCGCTCGGTGTCGTCACGAAGCTCACGCTGCAGTGCGTCCCGATGCACCGCCTCGCCGAAAAGACGTTCGTCGCAACGATCGACGAGATCCGTCCGCACCACAGTGCGTGGCTCAAGGAGTTCCAGCACTTGCGCTACATGTGGATCCCGTACACCGATGCTGTCGTTGTCGTGCAGTGCCGCCGCATGGACGACGCGGAGCCTGCGAGCGACGAGCTGTACCCGCCTGTGCAGCACAGCGACGCAGTGCGGCTCGAAGCGCCTCGCAAGCTCTACCTCGAGCTCAAGCACAACAACCCTGAGTCAGACTACTTGGACTGGAGCTTCACGAAGCTGCGCGACAAGCTGCTCGAGATCGATCCGCTGAACAAGCAGCACGTGGTGCGCGTGAACGAAGCAGAAAAGCAGTTCTGGAAGCTCAGCGAAGGGTACCGCGTCGCGCTCTCGGACGACATCATCGGGTTCGACTGCGGCGGGCAGCAGCACGTGGAGGAAGTGTCGTTCCCGTGCTACGGCACGCTCGAGCTCGACTTTATGGAGAAGCTGCTCCAGCGCATCGACGCCGAGGACATCCCTGCGCACGCACCGATCGAGCAGCGCTGGACTGCAGCGAGCACGTCGACGATGAGTCCTGCGTCGTCGTCGAACCCCGCGCAGGTCTTCTCGTGGGTCGGTGTGATCCTGTACTTGCCGACTGCAGAAGAGGCTGCGCGCCGCGCGATCACGAAGCGCTTCCACGAGTTCTACTCTATGTACCGAGACTTCATGGAGCCGTACGGTGCCACCGAGCACTGGGCGAAGATCGAGTGGCCACGCGACCCCGTGGAGCGCCAGAAGATGCGCGACCGACTCAAGCGGAGATACCCGCTCGACAAGTTCAAGCAAGCGCGCGACGAAGTCGATCCGCACCACATCCTCTCGAACCACATCGTCGACGAGCTCTGTGCGTAGACGCAATCATGTGACCCAAATGCAAGGAACAGCGCGAATCAAAGACGTCTTGCTGGTTGACTCGGGGTGTGTGTGTGTCTGCTCTGGCTCAACTGCGTTCGCTGCCTATGTGTCTGTGTCTATGGCGTATCGCTTGCACTGACTAGCACATTGCGCGCTTGCTCGTATGAATCTGACGGAAGCAGCGCCATCCAAGACGCGATGAAGCGCTGACTGAACAGCGCGTCGTCGTCAGTTGCTGCTTGCGTCTGGCTCAGAAGGTGCAGGAGTCGGATCAAACACACGTTGAGCTGGCTCTGGATCGCTTCAGATGCTGCAACATTGTCTGCTTGACGGCTGCACGAGAGCACCGACGTTGCAAAGCAGACCCACTGGAGACAGCTCAAGAGGCCGACGAGTGACGACGTCGAGCGTGAGATCGCGCGGTCGCAGACGACAAGAAAGTGGCGTGCCATCAGCGTCGCAGCTTCGCATTCCAACGGTCCAGCGTACGTGACGGTGAGGACGATGCGACTCCAGGATCTCGCGACGACTGTCATCAGAACGTGTGGCACGGACACCTCGCTCTCGAGCACACCAATCGGTCTCATTGCAGCAGCGTCTTGATCGCCAGTCAAGTCAGAGCGACAGTGATCGGGGAACAGCAAGTGCAAACGCTGCGGTGCGCGTGCTGGTCGAGTCGGCTCCACTAGCGTCATGAGAGTCGGCAGCACCCGGTCGAGCAGCGACACAAAGAGCTCAGAATGGCAAAAGCCCAGGAGTCGGTCCAGCTCTGTCTCGATCAGTGCTTGTCCAGAGATCGACACCCGCGTGCCATCTTCTCCAGTGACAGCCGCTGCAGTGCTTGCGAACGTGGTGCGTGCGATCCTATTCATCACAGCCCACGCTCGCTCGTCAGACAGCCACGACTCGTTCTCGGACGTGTTCGCTTCATGGAGCACGGCACTCCAGAGCAGCTCCCACAGCAGCAAGCGAATGTTACGCTTTGTGTCGTCAATGGCTGGACTTGAGCGTTCGAGTGCATCTTCGTTCTCGAGCAACTGAACAAAGCTGTGAAGTCGAGAGAAAGCGACTTGCACAGCTGATCTTGGACCTTCATCCGCGGCTGGAGAGTCAAAGTGCGCGAGCAGCATCAGCAGTTTCTCATCCTGCGTCTTGATTGAGCTGTCGAATGCTTGTGCATCCAGGATAGCCAGCAGTACAGATCGCTGCTGACGTGGACCCAAGAGTACAATGATGTCTTTGATCGTAAGAAGCAGTGCGTTGCCGAGCTCGAGACCTTGCTGCCGAGGACCATGAGAGTGCTTCCTGTACGCTCGCACGAACAGAGTGACGAGGTCCTTGAGCGACTCAAATCCAGATGGTGTCGATCTCCAGCGTCGACTCGACGCTGCTCGACGAAAGAACGATCGCACAAAGACACACGAGTCGATGCCGACTTGGCAAGTCGATGGATCGTGGCCATCATCGCCAAACACGATGCGGCACACTGGGACGATCACACCTTGCAGCAGTCTGCTAACGCTGACGACTCCGTCTCGTTCCTGCGATTCGATCGCCGAGTCGTGTGGTGCGAGTCCAGCGAGCGCACAAACCAACTCGAGCAAGTGGCGACTCTGCGCTTCGAACGCGTGATGGTCGGCTACGAGCGTCCGGAGCTGGGACTGGAGTTCGTAGATCAGAGCTTGTGATGCCACTGGCGCTTCGTTTGTCCAGTCCAGGAGCACTGGACACAGTTCGAGAACCTGCACATACGTTTGGACGTGCTCGGATGCCACCATCAACCGCTGCAGGAGCTCTCGCAGCACCGACGATGGACTGAACGCTGAAGCAAGCAGCAGCGTCCGAACGCTCGTAGCTTCGTGCGTGAGACTGTTGAACGCGCGCACAACCTGTCGCTCCAGCTGCTCTGCGAGTGCAGCGTCCACATCTGCGACATAACACTTGAGCTGCTGCTGCGCCGACAGCAAGAACGAGACTTGGATGCCCAGCGCATTCAGATCTGCAGTCCGCGTCAGCTCGTCATGGACATTCTGCACAACGTTGCTCACATGTTCTGATGAACGTGGTGGAGACGACGTCAGCGCCTTGAGCAGACTCGTGAATGCAGCAAAAGGATCGTCTCGATCAAGTGCCTCTTCATGCGTGCTCGTGCTCAAAAGCAAGCTCTGGGGATGAAGACTGTGGTCCTTCTGTGAGCTGGCGACTGTGCAAGAGCTCTTCGGCAGCAAGTAGCTCTCCAGCGCTGACTGGTCTTGAATCACATCGAGCACGCCCTCAACGCTGTCGTCGGTCTCAGCCTGGTCCGCAGAAACACGATCTTCCGCATTGTAAGTGCAGCTCTCACAGACGCCACTACGAGTATCATTAGCACTGCCGTTGCGAGCGCGTAGCGCGTGGACTGCAGCGTCCTGGAGCTTCCCCATGACCGCACGTAGATGCTCGCACTCCGCATCACCACTGTCGCTCGATCCCACGTCGCGTTCGTTGCCTCGTAGATGAAGTGCAGTCAAAATGCGCTGCTGCTGCGCTACCAGCGGTGTGGTCGCTGAGCAAAGCGCTCGGCCGACCTTCGAGTTGAACGTACTGGTGTCGAGCGTCGCTGGGAGCTGCTGCAGGAACTGCGACCACGAAGCGCCATTGTGCAACGAACGTGCCGGCATGGCGCTGTGTGCAACAACAGACCCCAGAAGCGGAAGGCGAGTGTGCAAACGCGCTGAGCAGCGCAGAGCTCCATCTTGTAGGATCGGAACGAGCAGCGTGATGCTGTCTCTCTGCACACCGGCTGACAATGTGACGGAGAATGCTGCTGTGGTGGCGAGGAGTGCGTCGAGCTCTGGAAGCGTGCAAAGCGCAGTGCTGGACGCAGTGAGCCGTTCGCACGCAGCGAGCATCGCGCACACGCTGTCGGCAGCATCGCGGGCGTGGTGCTGCAGCAGGAACTGTGCGAGATGCGCCTCCCACTTGCACGCGATGACCAGTAAGAGGAATGTGTCGCTGCTGACGCGGTCATTGCTCTTGTCAGTCCATTCGTGTGCAGCAGCAGTAAAGAGCTCGAAGCTGCTCGCGGACGTCGTGTTGACTATGAGCCGAAGTTGCTGCACCACTGCGTCCGCTGCCTCGCGTCGGTCGCATGCGTGGAGCAAGGGCTCGAGTGCTGCACCGTGCGTCATTGCGGTCTCGAAGCAAATTGACATTTTGCAGCACATCTGAACTTGATTTGGACAAATTTGACAGCATCCACGATCACCTCGAGACGGCTTGGAGCACAAGCACACACACATTGAGCATCGGCGTGTTTGTACACTATATGGAACGGTTCGCTCGCACTCGTTTACACACGATGCTGACTTTCTATACGACACCTGTGCTGCGCTGATCGAGACTCTTGCTGCTATCCGTGACAAGGTGGTGGTGATGATGACTGTGCGGCTGTTGTTGTGTCTCTGCGTCGCTTACAGCGAGAGTGACACTCGCAGAGTCAGCGAGCGCGTCGCTCAAACTGCTTGCAATGGTACTACTCACTGAAGCTGGTGTCGTTACTACTGCTGCAGCTGCTGGTACTGATGCAGTCGACATTGCTGCGACTGCTGAAGGCAACGACGACGACGATGCCAGTGCTGCGCGCATTTTCTTCACGTACCGCCTGCGCAGCTCCTCAAAGACTTCGCGGGCGTCGTCGTCTTCGATGATGTCAGTCTCGAGCCGAAAGAGTGCGATCGCATTCTGCTCCTCGAGCAGCTCATTCCGGCGCTTCATCTCGTCCACGAGGCAGCTCGTGACGTCCTGGAGCTGCTGAATCGGTCCGCGGCCGTACGTCTCAAGCAGCGACACAGCTCTTCGCTTGTTGCCGCTATGACTGCTGCCGTTGTTGCTACCATTCAGCTCTGTCACCGCTCCAGCAACGTCTTCTATCCGCGGCATGGCGTCGACGCTCAGAAAGTGGTGTGTCCCTGTCGAGCTCGAGTGCGACGTCGATACGCCTGCAGAGCTCGCTAGCAGCTGAACCCACTTAGTCGAGTACCGCAGCAGCTTCCAGCACGCTTCAAACAGGAACTTCGTGTCATGTTCTTTGAAGAACTGCTCCTTGGCGTCGTCGATGCACTGCTGCTCCGCGTGCGCGTCGCTCTCGATGGTGTCTCCGAGTCCGACCGCGCCAGCAGCCGCAGCTGTAGTAGCTGCCGCGCCTTTGAGCTCGGCCGCGAGCGCGTGCACTTGCGCAAAGATGAGTGCGAACCTTTGCGCGTCCCGGTTGATGCGCGACCAGCGGATCTTGAGTCCGTTGTGTGGGCGCTCGATTGACGTGTCGAGCTCGGCGTGAAAGATGTGGTAGACGACGTTCCAGAACGTCGACGCTTTCTGGTCGCCGTCGCCGGTCGGCTGCGGCAGCACAGCGTCGCTCGCATTGATCCATGCGCGACAGAGCGTCAGGTCCTCGGTCGCTGTCCAGTTCGTCTTCTTCCCCATGCTGCTGTACTTGGTGCCTCACTTTGCCTTGCCAGTGCGAGTTGCTGTCGTTTGAACGGTGCGATGCGAGACCATACAAACATCTCGTGTCGCTTTTCAGAGGGAAACTGAATCGCACATCACTCGTATTAACACAGCTTCGAAACAGGTGATTCCTATTGCATTCAAAGGCGGAACACGCGGGACATGCTTGTCAAGTGTGGCTTTGTCGAGCTGTAGTTTCGAGCAATGGCGCTCAGCAAGTCGACAGCAGCAGCGGCGGCCGCTGTGGCGCTCGCAGCGGTGCCAGTCGCGTACTTTGCGTGGAAGCGATCTGTGTGCGTGCATCCATGTAATATCGTGCGCTTCGCACATAGGCGTTGCTGTCTTTCTCGCTCTCTCACAAATTCACATTGTCGGTACGTGACGCAATCGTCTATGCGCAGGGAGCGGCAGGAACGACAGCAGGCGCTCAAGCTCTTGCGCAAAGTGGAGCTCATTGTCGGGGAAGTGTCAGTGCGCTTGCTACACCTCGCAAACCAAGCGGAAGATGCAATTGCAAACGAAGGGCGAGACGAGTCGGACGAGACCGAGTCGTCGACATTGAACTCGTGTACGTGCACGCATTGGTGTGTGTGTGTGTGTTGGGTGTCTGTCAACTGCGTTGTCTCGCTCGCACAACATTGATGTCTTGTTGCGCTTGTACGCGCGTGTAGACTACCACTTTGACTCGCAGGGCAACAAGCTCAAGACCAAGTGGGACTCGTACGATGTTGATGCCGAGCTGAAGCGCCTTGAACAGGAGGAGGCAGAGCAGAGTGGTGAGAGCGCTGCAGCGACGTCCACGCCAGCTGCTCCACGCAAGCCGCGCTATGCGCCCGTGGACAAGAAGAAGCTTTTGATCGCCGCCGGCGGTATCGAGCGCGAGTTTGAAGCCGTTCTCGCGTTCCTGGACGACATTCGCGGCGATAGCGACGTGAAGCAGCTGCGCAAAGCGATCGCGCTCAAGATCAACAGCGAGCACTTTGCGCGCATTGACCACATCCGAAAGCTGCTGGAGTAAAGTGGAGCACCGCGCATGCTCATGAGCAAACAAGCAGGCAGGAATCGCGAGCAAGACCAACGATTGCTGCAGCGTGCGAGACATCTTCTCTTGGATGATGAGTCCGTGCTTGCTGTTGCATCATTAGGTTTGAACATGCCCTTCATTGTGGACACGTGAACGCGCGCGCGTGAAGCGCCAGAAGACGTCAAATATGCGTACGTCGCATCACACCGACGCTCGAGTTCACTTGTACGCAGCTATAGTTCAGAAACTCCGTTTCGATGACGAAGGTTGATTCTGGAGCTTAGGGTTTAAAGGAAACCCTCCTAAACCCTAGGGTTTTCTTACCTCGTTTTTCGCAAGACAAACTGTTGGAAGAAACGAGGCGACGAGCACGAGATGCGCAGCGCAAGTCGGAGCAACAGTCGGGGTCGACGCCACCGTCCGAGCGCGCGTGGACGCCGGAGTCCGTCGCCAGATCGGCGTCGCGACTCGCGTCGAGACACTGAGCGGGGGCGACGCAGCCGAAGCGCCGACGCACAGCGGTCGTCTAGGAAGCGCAGCGCGAGCCGGAGCCCTCGCAGATCGCGCTCGCCGGATCGCCGTCGACAGGATGCTAGTGAGAGCAGGTTCGGTGCGCGCGCCGCTGACAGCCTCCGTCGGTATGGTGACTCGCGCAACGGAGACAGCAAGTACGGTCCTGCTGGCGGCGGCGGTGGAGGAGGTCGACGGTCGTCGTCGCCTGGATGCGGTCGCTCGGGCTTTGGCGCGTCTGGCGGTCGCGGAGGTGGCGGTGGTGGCGGCGGGTACAACAAGGGCCGCTTCCACAACGACGAGACAGACGCATTCTTTGAAGAGCGCAAGCGCGACCGAGACGCCATTGCGTTCAGCATCTGGGCTGGCATCCCGAGTCCACCGCCAATGAAAGCGTCCGAGAAGAAGAAGAAGACTGCTCCGCCGCCCAAGCCGAAGCAGCGGTCGCAGTCGCCGCAGAGTAGCTCGTCATCTTCTTCCGGCAGTGGGTCGGACGTGAGTGATCGCCATCGCCGCAGCAAGAAAAGCTCTCGGTCTGCAAAGAGCAAGTCCCGCAAGCGCTCGTCGCGCCGCAAAGAGTCGTCGTCGTCGCGCAAGCGATCCAAGTCGAGTCGAAGCAAGAAGACGAGTCGCTCGAGCCGCCGCAAGTCAAGACGCAGAGTGTCTAGCTCGTCTAGTGACAGTAGTTCGTCGTCGGCGTCCTCAGAGTCGTCGTCTGACGAATCGGACGCGAGTCGCCGCAAGAAACCGGCGCGGAAAGTGAGCGCCGACGCGAGCGATGCGAGCGAGATGAACGACGACGACCGCCGTGAAGCAGAGAAGTTTAAAGCCGCTGTGCAGGGGTCGCGCGGCGCTGACGACGACGAAGACGAAGACGTCGGTCCGCAGCCGCTTGCGAACACAGAGGAGAGTGCAAGCGCGTCGATGGACTACGGCAAAGCGCTGCTGCCAGGTGAAGGTGCTGCGATTGCGCAGTTCGTGCAGAAGAACATGCGTATCCCGCGGCGAGGCGAAGTGGGCTGGAACGGTCCGGAGATCGAGAACCTCGAGACGCTCGGGTACGTGATGAGCGGTAGTCGCCACGCGCGCATGAACGCCGTGCGTATTCGCAAAGAGAACCAAGTGTACTCGGCCGAGGAGAAGCGCGCGCTGGCGCTCATCAACTTTGAGGAGAAGCAGCAGCGCGAGAATGCGATCATGAACGACTTCAAAGAGATGCTCACGGAGCGTCTGACGAAGAAGCACGGCTCGCGCCTTGTCGAAGACATGGAGACGTCGACGAAGGTCGCAAAGGAGTGAGTGAGGATGCAGGAATCGGATCTAGCCGAGCTAGCACAGTACACGGGCAGTTGCATCGATCATTCTTGCACATCAAATCGCCATTTCCTCATCTCATCCGTTGTGCGTCAACGACTTCGGCGACGATGGCGCGGACGCAGAGTCTGCGTGTAGGCGTGATCGGCGGCGGCGCTGCTGGCATCAGTGTGTCCTACACCTGTCTGTGCTGTGCGCTCTCGTATGTGTACATGCAACTCATACTGCATGTCTGTTGCTCTGCTGCTACTGCTTCCTGCACTCAGTTGCGGCCAAGTGGCTGCGTGAGGCAGGACACCGCGTCGTTGTGTTTGAGAAAGCGTCGCAGGTCGGCGGCGTCTGGAAGTACGATGAAGCCACAAACTCGGACGCCTCGATGTACAAGGTGCGTTACTTGCTACTGCGTGCGCGACGATCAGAGTGCGTATATCATCGGCCAGCACACCAACTCACCTGTGTCTTATGCATGTCCGTGTGCTCGCGCTTTGCAGTCGCTCCACACGAACTTGCCTACGTCCGTGATGCAACTCGATGGCTTCCCATTCCCGCCAGGACTACCGAGCTTCCCAGCGCATAGTGACGTGCTCGCGTACCTTCAGAGCTACGCGCGTCACTTTCGCGTCGACGACGTCATTCGCCTCAACTCGACAGTCACGCATGTCGTCAAGACGACGAGCGCGACGTGGAAGATGAGCGTCACTGCTGCGCCAGCAGCTGGATCAGACGCGAAAGCTCGGGCTCATGAGCAGCCACTGAAGCAAGCAGAGAGCTACGAAGAGGAGGTTGACAAACTCCTAGTCTGCAACGGCCACTTTGCGCAGCCGTTCTCCTCGTCGATCCGCGGTATCGAGCACTTTAGCGGCACGATGCTGCACTCGCACAACTACCGCACGCCAGACGCATTCGTGAGCAAGGCAAGCTACTGCGTTGCACTGCATTGGCACGACTGCGCTGTTACATCTGTCTAACGTGGACGTGTGTGTGTGTCGTCCATAGCGTGTACTGCTCGTCGGAAGAGGTCCGTCGGGTCAGGACATTTCGCTCGAGCTCGCCAACGCTGGCGCGAAGCAAGTGGTCGTGTCGTCGAGAGAGTTTGATGAAGAGCCTCCACCGGTGTCTCCACTCGACAAGCGGACACTGAAGCCGTCGATCGACCACATTGCACGCGACGGCTCAGTTGTGTTTGCAGATGGCTCGACGCTCGAAGCGCCAGACGTGCTCATGCACTGCACTGGGTACCTCTACACAGTCGCAGACCTCATTCCATCGCGCATTCTGTACCCGAGTGCGCCAGCAACTGGCGCGAACGCGCTCGATGCGACTCTGTCCGAGGATCTCCAGCGCGCCACAGCCGCAGGACACGCGATCGCGCCGCTCTACAAGCAACTCTTTGCGATCGAAGACCCAGACGTGGCGTTCATTGGACTCCCGTTCAAGAACCTCCCGTTTCTCTGCTTTGAGCTGCAGGCGAAGTGGATCGCGCGCGTGTTCTCAGGGACGCAAGCGCTGCCATCGAAGCAGCGCATGTACGACGACTTCTTCGCCTACGTTCGCGACCTGCCGTTTCCCGTGCGCAAGCTCCATCAACTTGGCGCAGAGAAGCAGCGCGAGTACTTTAGGTGCGTTACATCCTGCTCGCTTTCTCTTGTCTGTCGTCATGCGCTGCTTGCTACGCTTGGCTGAGCTGCGATCTTGATACTGTGTACTCATGGTGCGGCACCTCCAGTGAGCTCGCTGCGTTCTCCGACTCGAAGCTCAACGACGCTGTCCAAGCGATGTTCCAGGACGCCGGCTTTCTGCGCGCGAACTTCCCGTTCGAGTACCGCAGCGCCGAGTACGTCAAGGACTCGCTGACGGGCAAGTGGACTCGGAAGCTGAAGCGGTCGGTGCTACCTCTCGACCAAGACGGTGAGGTTCTCGTCGAGACGTTTGCGTAACGTGAGAGTGTGTCGAGTCAGCAGCACGCGCGTCCGAGAGCAGTCACAGTGACGACGATCGCTCTTCATCAATACATGGTACACAAGCTACGCGAGCGCTTGATGAATATGCTTATAGTACGTTGTGGTTGCCTCTACGTCCTTCGTCTACATGACAAGCGTCGTGAAGTTGGACTTTGGTCCGTCCCTGCCGTCCGTGCCCCAGCTGGCGACGCCGGCGACTGTGACAAAGTACGTCATGTTGGGCTGGAGGTTCGTCACGATCGTCGACGTCTCCAAGCCTCGGTAGACCTCCACTTTGTTCAAGCGCAGCGAGTAGCCGTCGACGTCGTTGAGCGGCTCCCACGACACGTTCGCAGCGCTCGCTGTGATGTTGAGCACCACAGGCGGCAGCGATGGCTTCTCGATCACCAAGTACGTGGCTACAGCAGCGCACACGCGCACAAGACGCACACAAGACACACACACACAAGACGTCGTGAGCGAAACAAAGAGATCGATCAGTCGCACTCGATATCGCAACCAAACACAACAGTCGAGCTGAACGTACGCATGACGGTCAAGTACGCTGCCCAGCCCCAAGCAGTGTAGCCCTGGACAAACGCTCCCAGAGCTGCCGACTGCGCGAATGCTGCGAGAGGCGTCGGGAAGCGCGTGAACGGAACGAGCGCCACACCGAGCATCGTGTGGTGCAAGTGGAAGATCGTCGAGGAGAAGAGGAGATAGCTCAGCACGACGTAGACCACGAGTGCAAAGTACGCGAGCACGTACGTCTTCCACACACCGAGGCGCCAGAGCTGCCGCAGAAACACGAACGCGCAGCCGAGCACAAAGAGCACGCCGAGTGCGAGCGCAATATACGTGCCGGCGTTCGTGTTGGCGTCTTCGTAGCCGCCAAGGTCGACGTTGAGCCACGGCAAGTAGCCAAAGTAGTTCATGTGCAGCAGCGTATTGAACGGAACGACGTAGCAGAGTCCCCAGAGCACGACGCGGCGCCGCATGGACAGATGCGTCCAGCCGCTGAACGTGTGGATCGGCGCCACGTGGAAGACAAAGTGGCTCGCCGCGAGCAACACAAAGACCTCAGCGACTGCGTTGATAGCAATGTCCGTGTAGTCGACGCTTGGTGGTTGCCCGACGATGCGCACATAGAAGAAGCCCCAGCCCACGAGCGCGTAGAAGAGCATCGCTGGGTTCGTTCGCGGGAAGAGCGCGTAGCCAAAGAGCATAGTGACGCCGACCGCCAGGATGCCCCACGACAGATCCGTGCAGTACAGACTCGCGCCAGCTTTGAACTCGATCGTCTTAGGGAACCAGGAAAGGAACTCCTCGGTCGACACGCCGTGCGCTGACGAGCTGTGGAACGTATTGGCTGCGCCCGAGTACTTGAAGTAGCCGCAGCCGCCGTTCGAGCCGATCACGCCTGCGTGAATCGCAGCGCGGCAGATGCGCGAGTCGGCTCTGCAAGTGCGTAAGCAACGTGAGAAAGAGAGGTCGGTCAGCGATACGACTTCTAGCGGCTCATCATGATAAGTAGACGCGCTGTGCGTCTGCACGTACCTGTACGGTCCTGACCCGTACACAACGAGCGAGGTGTCGCCGTCTGCAAACACGCAACCAGCGAGTGTATGCGAATGCATCAGAGACTTGTCGTTCTTCTGGTCGTCATCACCAGAGCGTCGATACACATACGTCGACACACACATCGATGTACGCACCGAGATTGCACTTGGTGGGACACCGGAACGCCGCCCACTCGGTCTCGAACGGCCGACAGTCGATACCCCAGAGACCGCAGCTGTCGCCGAATGCCCACGAGCGACAGCCAATAAACTCTGGCGCAGCACCGCTGCCGTCGTCCATCTTGGCAGCGAAGAAGCTCAAGTACGTGAGCAGCAGGAGGAGCGCGAGCGCGAGCAGCGAGTAGCCCACGAGCAAGCCGTAGCACGCCAGTCCGCGGACCACACTCGCTCGCGAGAGCAGCTCGAGTTGCTTGCTGCCATCAGTGTCGTCACCGCACGAAATGTTGTTCGGTTCTGCAGACGACGACTGCGTGTGGCGCACTGACACGCGTCTGTACTCGAGCGTGGGCGTGCCTGCGGGTGTGTTTGCGATGTCGGGGCTGACACTCGAGCTCTCGACAGCAGGGTCGAGCGTCATTACTGCAGCGCGTGCAGTGGCTTCGTCACAGACGCGCGTCTTCTCCTTGTCGACTGTGTCGTTCGTTGACTGTCTTGTGAGCGACCGATGTGATGCTGGCTCTTTTTCGTACGCGCTGATTCAGATGTGAGCTTTTTCACTCTGTCGTCGTCGTCGTCCATGCCCACGAAGCAGCAGCACAGCGCGCTCGAGGTCGCAA
Source organism: Globisporangium rhizosaccharum (assembly GCA_023333795.1). Lineage (NCBI taxonomy): Eukaryota > Oomycota > Peronosporomycetes > Pythiales > Pythiaceae > Globisporangium > Globisporangium rhizosaccharum. The sequence goes on from JAASFN010000085.1 coordinate 27,096, forward strand.
CGTCCTGCGACCTTACGCCAGCCTCGCGTCTTATTCGTTCGAGGCGCGTGACGGGTCCATCGACACCACAGAAGTGAGTCAACACGCGCGTGTGCATGCTGCACTATGTGGCACTCGTACGCACTGTGTTGGTCTTGAGAGTCTTGTCATGGCGTTGAGTTCTCGCATGCGTGGACAGCAGTAGCTCGAGCTCTCGTTGTCGCGGTCCTTGATGTCGATGCACTTGCTGTCGATGCGCTTGGTGCTAGTGCTAGTGCGAATGCGTCCTCGTTCGTGTGTGTGGGCAGTTGTTCAGCTACACGTCGTTTCAAGATCATATTATTTAAGTCTACGTTTGACTTGGTAATTGTATGTCAACCTCGACTCGTTTGTGCTCGCTCAGATGGCAAGGACAAACAACCAGCCAGCACATGTCAATCGATCGCAAGAAGGCAACAGGAAGACGAAAGCGCTTGAGAGCTCATGATCATTGTGGACGCACGCACGCACGATGATGGATCATAGATGATGATAGATGGCTACAAAATAGACAGAGACGCTCTCGCCTGTCCACGCACGCACTCGCTCGCTCACTGTCGTCGTTGCTGTCCTTGTCGTCTAGCCCACGATGGCTTCCAGCAGCGCCTGCGTCGCCTCGGCCGCCTCGCGCACGTCCGGGTCCGACTCGCGCTCGGCGCGTGCCAAGTCCCACACGATCTCTAATGTGTTTTCCGTCGTGCTCGGGTCGTTGAGCACGGGCACGAGCACACCGAGTGTGCGCAGCGCGCGGAAGCGCAAGTTCGCCGTCTTCGACGTGCACTCCTCCACGACGCTCTCAATCACTTCGCGCAGCTTCTCGATCGCATTGAGCTCGCTCGCGAGCAGCTCCAGCGCCGTGAGCGCTGTCACGCGGCTGTGGAACGTCGCTTTCAAGCAGACAAAGATGCGCGGGACCGCTTTCTCCACGAGCCACTCACTACCTAACGACTGCACGAGCACGGGGAGCTTGCTGCACACAGTCGCGCGCACGTCGTGCACCGGATCCATCAGCAGCTCGAGACAGCCGTCGGCAAACTCGAGCGGCACGGTCGCGCCATCGGTGCGCGCAGCCCACGAGCCGACGCACTGGACAAACTTCACACGCACGCGCCACTGCGGAGACGACTGCAGCGCGTGGATCTCGGGGAAGATCATCGACGAGATCGTCTCGGACGAGCTGTCAAAGTACCGCACGACCTCTTCGAGCAGCGCGGCGCGGACTCCTGCGTCCTGGTTGTCGTCCAGGAGCTCGGCAAAGATCGGCACGAGGTCGTCGTAGTGCACACCACCGACAAGCTGCAAGGATTTGCCGACAGTCTTCGCGAGCGCTTGCCGCACTGCCACTGACACGTCCGTCGCGAGGCGGTACGTCGCTGGCAGCACCGACCGCATGATCTTCGTCTGCGCAGCGACCACGAACTCGCTCGTGCTGTTCACGAGCGACAAGCGATCGAACTCGACCACCGTCGCTGCTTCGTCGTCAATCACAGCCGACTCCACATCTGCAGCTGCTGCACTCGACTCGGGCTCATCGATGTCCACCTCTTTTGGCTTCGCAGCCGCTACCTTCTCTCTTCGCAACGCCAGCTCCACGAGCGCCTCGCCCATCATGTACCCGCCTTCAGCACATGCTTTGCGCACCTCGACTGTCGGATCACGGACCATTGCGACGAAGTGGTCCACAAAGATGTCCGTGTACTCGGACCCGAACGCGCGGCAGAACGCCGGGAGCGTACATGCAGCTTCGAGACGCACTTGCCACGACGAGTCCGACGCGTACGTGTTCACCATCGGCACCATCTGGATGAAGAGCAACCGCACCGCCTGCTCCGCTTCGTCACTCGAGACGCTTGGCTTCGCGCGCAGGATGCCGCGCAAGTTCGTCGCGAGCTGGATGCAACTCTTCACCGCAAAGATGCGCACAATGTCGTGACTGTCGGCAGTCGCTTTCTCCAGCAACTGCACGGTCCACGCCGCTGCCGACGGACCTGCAGCAGTCGCGAGGTCGGCGATGACAGACGTCACGGCGCGGCGGACGAGCGGATTGTCGTCGCTGCACATGCGCTCAAACATGCCGCGCAGCTGCACGGGGACGTCGCCGCTCACGCGAGGGTACACCATCGCGATCAACGAGATCGGCACAATGCGCGCGGTCGGGCTCGAGCTGATGCTGTGGCGCGCCATCATCGGAACGATCAGCGAACCGACGTCGGCGTCTGCGAGCGAGCGGATCACCATTTTGAACGCGTTCACCATCACGTCCCACGTCGCGTGGTTCTCAATGATCGACAGACTCTCCAAGACGTGCAGGATCACGCTCAGCAGCAGCGTGTACCGCTGCTCGTAGAAGCCGATCGTGCCTGTCTTCGTGCCGTTCACACTCGCGCGCGCTTTGTCCACGACAAACTGCTGCATCTCAGCTGCACGCTTCGCGAGCCATCCGAGGAACTGGATCGCGCGGATCACTGTGCTCTCGCCCTTGTCGTCGTACTCGTGGATCTGCGCAAAGAGGTTGAGCAAGAACCGGCGCTCCGTGCACATCTCGCCACTGCGCTCTTCCTGCATCTGGATCGTCTCCTGCAGCAAGATGCGCTCCCAGTCCTCGGACGTCGCAATGAACTGGTTCAGCGGATTCGGGTACGAGCTGTCGAGCGTCGGTGGGTGGTACTCCTCCACGCTCAAGTACTGCAGCAGCGCAACAACCACGGCCTTCGGGAACACGAGCACTGCTTGGTGGATCTTGAGCTGGAACACGCGGAACGACATGCGGTCTTGCTCGGGCACAGGACGCTCTGTCTTCTGCTGCCGGATGTTCATCGAGAGCTGCTTGCGCAGGATCTTGTACTCGTCTTGCGGCACAACGATCAGCGTGAGCTGCAGCGGACGCGACGCAGTCTCGATCATCCGCAGCGTCTCTTTGTGCGTCAAACGCGTGATCTCGACGCCATTGAGCGCGACGAGCCAGCTTGAGCGCTTCACGGCGGCTCGCTCAGCAGCGCCGCCTGGCTTGATGTCGACGACGATCGTTCGCTGTGATGCGCACGACAAACACGGTCACACGTTCAAATGCAACCATGTCAGTGCGACGCGACTCGACCGCCAAGCAAAGCAAAGAAGCTCGTCCGACAGAGAGAGCAAGCGAGTGAGGGAGTGTGGCTCACGCACCTCTAAGATGTTCTCGACAGTCAGTCCCAGAGGACCAGCAGGGATGGTTGCACTGTACACTTCGCCACCCCAGCACTTGGACGGGTTCGCAGGGTCCCAGTCGTGTCCGATCACGCGCCGAAAGTCGCTCGACAGGCGGTCTTCGTTCAAAAAGTTGTTCACCGCTCGGTCCAAACTGAACTCTGCGAGCAGGAGCAAGTCCACGATCACCTTGAACTCCACGGATGTGTCACCGATGGCGTCGACCATCGACTCTACTGCGCGACACAGTGTCTGGAGACCGTACTTTGGGTCCACTTTCTCAAGCGGCGCCTCGTCTTCCACAGGCGTCTCCGCCATCACAACGTCGCCATCCTGGTCTTTCTCAGCAGCAGCGAGCGGTGCTGGCGACGCTGGCTGCTCACTGCTTTCCGACACCGCAGCAGCAGCAGGCTCCAGTGCCGGATCCGCTGTCGCGTCTTCACTTGGCTCGTCGAACTTCACGTCTTCTTCGCGAATGTCTTCAAGAGGTGTCTTGACAGCAGCTACAGGGGAGCTTGGCGGACTAGAAGGCGCTGCTGACTCCGCAGCCACTTCGGCTGCAGCAGTCGCAAGTGCAGCACTGCCATTCTGATACTCTGCTGCTTCCACCGCCTTTGCTGCAGGCGATGACGCAGCGTGGTGAGCTCCTGATTCTGGAGCGCGGCGGAACCGGAGCGTCGATGGGACTGGCATTTGCTGAGCTCACACAGAGCACGAGACAGAGAAAGAGGAGGGGATCTGTTCGTTAGACACACGCATGCGAGCGCAGTCGCGAACCACAGCACAAGAGAGACTCACGTCAGTCGACAGCTGCTGGACGATCGCCGCGCAGTTCTTCTCACTCAAGACCGAGTCGCGGAACGAGAGAAGCACATCGGACTTGTGGATGCCAGCGAGCGCAGCAGGGCCATTCGGGTCCACTGCTTGCACGACTGCTCGCCCAAACACGTTTCCAATCTGCCACTTCAGGTCGCTCTCGGCAATCACCACTTCGTATGTCCCAGGACCCTTCACGGCTTCGCTGTCTGCAGCAGAAGCCATTGGCGCGTCAGTCGCTGCATCAGCAGGCAGAGACGCAGACTCAAGAGGCGACGAAGCAGCTGCTGCAGATGGCGTGACGTGGTGCAGCGGCTCGAGCGGCTGCGCAGCAATCGGTGTGACTGCAGACGGCGCAGGCGGGAGCTCGGCAGATGACGCTGCTGGCTCAGTCGCTGCTCCTGTTGCGCGTGGTGCAGCTGCAGGAAAGAGCGCGTTGTGAGTCGGAGCTGCTGCTGCTGCTCCGTCCGCGTCCGCGTCGTCCTCTTCCTCGCTCGACTCGTCAAAGTCGGCGTCCGCGCCGTGCTCCACAAAGTAGATCTCCACTGCTTTTTGCAGGTTCCCGTTCGTGCGGCGTAGCAAATCCAAGATGATCTGCTTCTTCACATCACCGCCGAGCAGGTCGCTCAGCTCGGCCGCCTGCGGCGACCACGTGTCGTCGCCCTCGACGTCGTTCTCGTCATTGTCGTCGTCATTGTCGCCCTCGACGTCGTTCTGCTTCAACGCAGCGCCATTCGCTGCCTCGGCCTGGAAGTAGAGGTCCACTGCTTTGTTTGGGTCGTTGTCCGCTGCAGCCAAGAGCGCCACGATGCGGTCTTTCGAGAGGTTCCGGTCGCTCGGTCCAAGGATCGCACGGATCACCTCCACGAGCGCGTCTGTCTTCTTTGCGTCCATTGCGCTTGCCACGTACTGCCACTGCTACTGATGGTGGTGGTGACCGAGAGCGCGTTCACACACACACACGTTGCGGGGACGTGTCGTGGCGTGCGCTGGAAAAGGGGGAGTGCGCGAGCTTCAACTCGTTCTTGCAAGCACGGACGCTTGAGTTGTTACGACGTGCACAGGTGCGCGTACAGTGTATCGCCACTGCCTCGGTCGCTGAGTTCGTGCACAAACAGAGGGTCGTGCTGTATGTGCGGTCCGACACACGTGCAGACGGCTCGAGGTGGTGCTGCTGCTCGCGCTCGCGCTGTCTGTCGTGCTGCTGGTATCGCTCGCTCGGCCACTTTGAGCTCGTGCACCCCAAAGTCTGGACGCGAGGGAGGATTGCTCTTGCGTTTTGTATGGCTCCAACTGGCCCTTTTGCGTCAGGTTCTTCCGATTCTCTGGCGCGTGCTTTCGTTCTCTGGCAGTTGAGCCGGATGATGTGACCCACATACAATCCATAAGAACGCAATAACTCGTTTACTCTATTGCATGCGACGTGTGCTTGGATTCGAGCTTGAGCTATTTCACTATCATTCGCGTGAAAGCACGAGCAAGAGCAACCAGGAGCAAGATGTCCCCTCGAGACGCACACGCGACTGCACTGGTGCGTGCATGTGTGTGTGCAGCACTTGAACGTGGCATGCACTGTAGACACTACGAGAGCTATCTGCCCACTCACTCTTTGGTTTCCATGCTGCGATGGTGCATCAGGGCGGCGATCTGTACAGCAACGTCCAAAGCGCCAAGATCCTTGTTGTTGGCGCTGGTGGCATTGGTGCGTCGTCACGGCACAACTACATTCACGCACATGACTGTGTGCTATGAATTTATCGTGTCCTTGCTTGACTGTGCATGTGTTTCTCACTCACTCTCTAAATGTCTGTCTTGCGGTGATCGATTGACTCGACTCACAATGCTTCGCAGGCTGCGAGCTCCTCAAGAACCTCGTGCTGAGCGGGTTCGTGGACATCCACTTGATCGACCTCGACACAATCGACGTGTCGAACTTAAACCGCCAGTTCCTCTTCCGTTCGCACCACGTGGGGCAGCCAAAGGCGCTCGTTGCGCGCGAGATCGCGCTTGGGTTCAACCCCAAGGCGCGCATCACGGCGCACCACGGCAACATCAAGGCGAGTCAGTTCGGGATCGACTACTTTGCGCAGTTTGCGCTCGTGCTCAATGCTCTCGACAACGTTGATGCGCGCAAGCACGTGAACCGCCTGTGCCTCGCGACAAACACGCCGCTGATCGAGAGCGGCACGACTGGGTACCTCGGACAGGTCTCGGTCATCAAGAAGGGCGAGACCGAGTGCTACGAGTGCACGGACAAGGTGACGCAGAAAGTGTACCCGATCTGCACGATCCGCAGTACGCCAGACAAGATGGTGCACTGCATCGTGTGGGCGAAAGAGTGCTACAAGCTGCTTTTCGGCAAGACGCAGGACTCGATGCTCTGGGAAGACCAGAGCGGCGAAGAGAAGTCGGCGTTCATGGACCTCGTCACGCGCTCAGACGCGATGGCGTTCGACTCGACAGCGCTGCTCGCGTACGCGCAAGGCGTCTTCCGCGGACTCTTTGAGCTCGAGATCAAGAAGAAGCTCGAGATGAAAGTGTACAAGACCGCGTCGAAGATCCCGCAGCCGCTCGTGCTCGAAGAGATCCTCGGCTCGACGCTCGTACAGACTCTCACGCTCGACGATGTGAACGCGCAGGCGCAAGGGAAGGCGTGGAACGACCGCGACGTCTGGAGTGTCGCCGAGTGCGCCAAGCGCTTCTTCGCCTGCATTGTCAAGATGCTGCAGACCGAGCAGGCGCGCGCACACCTCGGCAGCTACGAGTTCGACAAGGATGATGCAGTCGCGATGGAGTTTGTGACCGCAGCCGCGAACCTCCGCGCTGCCGTGTTTACGATCCCGATGGAGTCGCTCTACAGCTGCAAGGGCATCGCTGGCAACATCATCCCTGCGATCGCAACGACGAATGCGATCGTCGCAGGCATCCAGGTCCTCGAAGCGTTCAAGATCCTTCGCGCCGCGAAGCCGCTGAGTGAAGCGTGCAGCTACACGTACTGCAATCGGTTGTGGGACTCGCGAGGCGTGCTGCTGAACCCCGTGGCGCTCTCAAAGCCAAACCCAAAGTGCTACGTGTGCTCGAAGCACATGCTCGAGCTCGCGATCGACACGAAGAAGGCGCATCTGCGGGACCTCGTGGACAAGGTACTGAAGAAGAAGCTCGGCGTGAACGAGCCGACTGTGTCGATCGGCTCGAACACGATCTACGAGGAAGGCGAAGACGCAGAGGAGAGCTTGGCAGTGAACCTCGACAAGCTCTTGGTGAACCTCCCTGGCAAGGGCATCCACCACGACACGGTGATCTCGATCGAGGACTTTTCGCAGGACTTTCGCTGCGCCATTCGCGTGCTGCACAAGGACGAAGCTGCTTTTGGCGAGAAAGCGACCGAGTTCTTTGCGCTCGGCGGCGATGTCCAGCAGCTCGACGCGGCAAGGCCAGCAGCAGCTGGCGGCGAAGAGTCCAAGGGCGGCGAGGACGCAGACATGGACGACGGCGACGACGATGACTCGGACTTTGAAGTCCTCGAAACAACGGACAGTCACGCGCACCAACACAAGCGCGTGCGCGCTGCAGTGGAAGACAACAGCGGCAAGCGCGACGATGAGGACGACGACGATGACGACGAGATCGAGGTGATCGAAGTGAAGCGACCAAAAGCTTAAGCAGTGGGTGTGCAGCGTCGCACGTGAAGATTGATTGGAGACTTCAGACACATGGTGGATCGTATTGCTTGATCGTCACGAGCTCTTGCTTGCAAGTGAGCTGGTCAATGTTCATACAGACGTGCAAGACCTTGTCAACGTTGTTGCACATTGCGCTGCTGTTTCAAGTCGATAGTAAAACCAAGTCGTTTTCGAATCCTTTACAGCACATGTCGTTCAAAATTATTCGTGATGCAGTATATGTTAATACAGTGAACTGCTTTCTATCTACTTGCGTTTTTTGAGCGGGCGAGCGTGTGTGTGATCAAAGGCAAAAAGCGTGGAAGCGAAGAAGCGGCGGTCGCTCCAACGCTGCACTCTCGATCGCATGGGCGGCGACCTCAAGATCGCGAGCGTGAGCGCGCCACTGCTCGATCGCGCAAGTGTAGATGTCGATGCGCGCGACGCCGCCACGTCCACTCCATCGTCCCCTGCGGCTACGTCTGCACCAACTGGCGCGAGCAGTACCGCAAAGGAGCTGATGGATACGGACGCAGCAGTCGCGATCGACAAGATGCCTCGAACAACAAATGAACTTGCAGACACCACAACGATCGCTCGTGTATCGAGCGACAGCAGCAGCGCTGGCAGTGGCAGCAGCGAAAGCCTCTGTGACGAGAACATACAGCGGAATCGGCAAGCAGCACGCGCCGTCATGGTCGCAGTGGATACGGTCGCTGCCTCAGATGACTCGGACGCTGCTGTGACGGACGAGACTGGGAGCGCATCAGCGGACGAACCGCCAACGTCGACAGAGAGCAGCGATCCCATGCCAGTGGATACGACGAACAGCATAGCAGTCGCTGAGAATGGCGACGCGAGCGCAGAGGAGAAAGTGCCTGCGTCCGAAGTCCAGCGCAAGCGCAAGCGATCAAAGCGCCTTGGCTTCTCTGGCAGCCGCCCAAAGCAAAAGCGCCAGAGTGCAGGCGCATCGCTGCAGATCCAGCTTCCTGAGACACCCGCAGCGAACGAGATCGGCGACGGCGAGACGCCCGAGTCGCCGATCTTTGGCGAGTCGGCAGTGCTGTACCCGTCGACTGCGACGGAGGCGACGTGGGACTGGAGCATGAGCGACGTGTACTACGACCCGATCAGTCAAGAGAACCTCGACCAGCTCGTGCGAGCGCGCAAGAGCTGCGCCAATATCCTCGCTGCGAACCTCGAGGCGTGCAAAGGCTTGCAGCAGGAGACTGCGCACTTGACCGCGATGGTCAGTGACGCGAGCGACGCCGTGAGTGCGCGTGTTCGGCCGCTGCGGCGCGGTCGACGTTACCGCGATGTGTGGGAAGAAGAGGACTTCCTCGCTGCGCAGCGCAAGCGCGACGGGCTCTTGGTCGACAAGAAACGCGCGTTCAGTGACCAGGAGACGCTGCTGTCGAACCACGACCTCGTCCATGGCTACGACGACGACCTGTTTGAGGCCTACATCCGACAGTTGGAAGCGCAAGCCGCATTGGAGCAGAGCAAGGCCGGCGACGCAAAGGTCGCCGCGCATGGACCGACCGACAAGAGCAGCGCAGACAGCAGCGACGCAAAGCGTAACGCGAAGCAGCAGCACGCGAGTCTCACAGCAACTGTCTTGCCGGCAGCTCCAGTGCGCGAGTGTCACCCAGCAGCATGGGGCACGTGGATCATCAAGAAGCAAACGGTACGTGTCTGCACTGTGGTGCAACAACTGCTCACTCGCTGATAGCGTGTGAACTGACTGTTGTGCACTGATGCTGTGCTGCAGACGTGCTTTGACGTCATTCACCCTGCGTCGCTCTGTCGCAAGAGCACTCCCAGTCGCTGGAACGAAGAGGCAGAAATGCTGGTGCAGCTCGAGTCGGAGCGCCAGACGACCGACATCACGGACGTTGCAACCGACGAGGAAGAAGGGGACTCGACAAGTGCAGCTGGCAGCCAGCGCAGCGCGCTCCCAGTCGCCACGGCGCTCTGGGGCAATGGCAAAGACGAGGTCGCGACTCTGCCGAGTTTCGGAACAGCCATCGAAGAAGACGAGATCTCGCGCGAGATTGCGACGTCGCTCGCCAAGCTCTTGCCGCTGTCGATGCACAACTGGCGGCTCGCGCAGACCGTGTACGAGCGCGCCGCGATGTACGCGCAGTGCTCGTCGACGCTGCAACACGAAGCCGAGCTGTCGAAACGAATCGAAGCGCTGTACCAACGGCTGTATCCTCCTCGCGACAACGCAGACGAGTCTGGCAGTGCAGCGCTCGATGGACGCGTCCCTGTGTTCCACAGCCGCCGCAAAAACCTCGTTACGCACAGTCTGAAGTTCTGCCGCGACAGTGAAGAGGAGCACTGCGTAGCTGCGTCTGTCGAATACGCGCTGACGCTGCAAGTGGGCGACGAAGTGGACGTGCTCGACCGGAACGGCTGCTGGAACGACGGCGTCGTGGTCGAAGTGTTTCGCGAGAGCGGCCAGGTCGTCAAGTACGTGCTCGTGCGGCTCTCGCTGTGGGACACGAGCGGCGCTGAGTGGGTGTCTGTGACCGAAGGTCGCATTCTCCCTCGTGGCGTCGCAGACGGCAAAGTGTCGTTCGTAGTCGGTCCCACGCGCGCTCGGAAGCGCCGGATAGAGTTCAACCGAGCGCTCGCAGACACGCTCGAGAAGACGCTGCCAGTGCGGCACGTGGCGCAGAATGCCGCTGCGACGGCGAGAAAGCGCAAATTCACGCGCAGTGGCGAGCTCGCAGACGACGTGAAGCAGCAAAAGAAGAAAGCCAAGCGCGTGCTGTGAGGACGCGTGTGTGGAGAGGCAGCGCGAGTTCGTCGTCGCAGACGCGTGTAGGGAGCCTGACCGAGGCACAGCAGTCTGTGTAATTTAGCATTTTGGCGTTGGCACTGGTGGCCCTGGTGTTGTCGCGCTCATGAACAGCCAACGTGTTGCGTCTCTGCGCTTGAGCAATGCCTCGCTCTCTCTCGTCAGAGTCACACTGACAGACAGCATGCACTGCGACTTGGATAAGATTCGAACGGCGATAAATAGTCGAGTGTCCTGACTTCGCGCTGCTTGATGGACTTGGTGAAGCGCAGAGCGGAAGCAGACCGACACTGCGCACTCACGCGGACGATCGAGGTCCATGATGGCGCTCCAGCGAAAGAACTTTCGCTGTTCACGAGATGGCGCATCGCCGATTCGCGCCACAGGCGCTGGTGTCGTTGTCTCGCACGCCGAGTTGCCGCCGCGGCAGCGCAAGCGGCTCCAAGTTGGCGCAACGAACCTCCCAAAAACTGCAGGCGATGCAAGCGACGCGAAAGGCCAGTCGGATACAGTCTCGACTGCAGCTCGCAGTGTCTGCGCCACGAACATTGAGCTGCTCAAGATGACCATGAGTGCTGCAAGTGGCAATGGACGCAGTGCTGGCGAGTTATCCTCGAGCAATGCGTACGTGGTCCGCACCGAGCACCGACGACTGCGCTCGATGACGCCCAGCAGCAGTGCGAGTCGCCTCGAAGCAGCAAGTGCTGCTGCACGCAACATCCACACATCCTACGGACCGCGAGTCGCACTTCACAGCATCGACACTGGCGAGCAGCTCCCAATGTCCGTCTCAACTCCAGACACAAAAGACGCAAAGCGCCAAGAAGCGAACGGTGCGAGGCAGCGAAAAGAGCGCGTAGCGTTCGTGCGGAACCGCAAGCGGCTCTACGAAGCGTTCGTCGAGAAGTACGGCTCCATGCGCGCAGTCTTCAAGGCGTTCGACAGCGATGGCGACGGCGTGATCTCGTTCCAGCGCTTTGCCAACATGGTCGAGGCGTCCGAAGTCGGACTCATGCCGGATGAGACGCGCTCGATGTACGCGTACGTCGACACGAACGGCGACAACGCAGTGGAGTTCCAGGAGTTTGCACAGATGTTCGCTGCGAGCGAGTTCACTGGCGATGCAGGTGGCTGCGGCAGTCCAGACAAGATCAGCGACAGCGATGCGATCACGAGCGACCCGAGCTCGTCGTTTGCGCTCAAGTATCGCTCGCCGCTCGAGCTCTCGCCACGGTCGCGCGAGCGCATGAAAGAACTGCGCAGCAATGTGACAGAGCAGCTCGCGGCGCAGCGTGGACTCGACGTGAGCATCCACGGCGGCAAGAACGAGCAGCTCTTGCTGTATGCGTTCAAGCAGTTTGATTCGGACAACGACGGTGTGCTGACGTACGAGCAGGTCAAGAGCGCACTGGGGGAAGACTTCCTGAAGCTCGAGATGCACGCGAGTGAGATGGAAGAGATGATCCGCATGATCGATCGCAACGGCGACGAGCTCATCAGTATGAAGGAGTTTGTGCAGTACTTTGGCGTCGGGAAGCGCGAGATCCCGACCGATCTGCTCGACAACGGCCGCAAGAAAGCGCTCGGCGCGCTGCACCAGAAGATGAACGCCAAGCTCACGCCGCGCGACGAGTTCGACCCTGAGTACTTTAGCCAGCGCGCGCCAGTCGAAGCGCCTGTCGAGCGCGAGGTCATCGAGTCCACTGGATGTCTTCCTGAAGGTCTGAGCAAGCGGATCGCCGCGGCACCGGTGTTTCAGACAGCGCCACTGTCGCTTAGCTCTCCAACACGCAGACTCGGTGGATCCAAGTCCGTCCCGACGCTTCGAGCGCTGAAAAGCAGCGGTGGCAGTACAGAGCAGAGCAGCGATAGCAATCGTGGACCAGAGGTGAATCCGCTCACGCCAGTGTCCCAGGACCGATTCGCCCATCGTCGAAGCGAGCGAACAGACTGGACGCGCGTAGGACTCGGTGGCGACGGCGTGCTGCGTGACTCGGGCTTGTTCTTGACTCACTTCGACCGCTTCCGCACGACGACAGCAGACGCATACAGTCCGATGCTGTGCGGGCAGAACTCGGGCGATCTGTTTCGCGAACAGCCGTCCACGAGCACAATCGAGTTCGAGGCGCGCGAGAAGGTCCGGCACGCGCGCTTTGAGCGCACGCAGACGCAACTGCAGCAAATGGAGATCGCTCGCGCGAAGGAGGAGCGACTCAAAGACTGGAAGATGCGCGCGAACGTGCGCAAGACTGCAGCGCAGAAGTTCGTCTACCTCGACCGCATCCACGAGCAAGAGCAGCGCGTTGCGATGAAAGACATGCAGACGCAAAAGCGCCACGGCGGTGTGCGGTACCTGCGCATGTGGGCAGGTAGTCCAGATTCACAGTTCAACGCTCGAGGCAGCGCAAGTAGCAGCAGCAGTAGCAACTGGACCGCCATCGACAGCAACGACATGTAGCAGACCTCGTGCAGGACATCCGAAAATCGTACTTAATTGAACGAAGTTTATTGCATCACGCATCGTAGCAAGAGCATCGCGAGCAGCAACATGGCCGACAGCAGCAGTGCGCACATGCGGCTCCTTGCACGCGACCTGAGCGAGCCACATGCACGCTTTGACGCTCGTCTGCAGCAGTTCCAGCTTTTGCTGCGCGGCGCTAAAAGCTCGCTCACGTTCTCGAGTGTGCGCGTTCTTGGGATCTGCACGAGCGTGACTCGCTCGGAGCAGACCTGCTCGCTGGAACTCGGTATGGCAGCACATCCGCTCATCATTCGACCAATGATACCACGAGTGTGTTTAGTGAGTGTGTGTCTGTGTGTGATAGATGATGGAACAGGCTTGGTGCAAGTGCAGATCGACGCGTCCAAGCTGCTTGTCGAACCAAAAGAGCTGCGTGCGGGCGAGCTGGTAGACACGATGCTCACACGAGGATGCGTGTAGCTGTTCATCGCTGCATGCGATCACTTGCTCATTGCTCTGTGCTTGGTTGTAGATTGACTGTCTAGGTACGCTTGTTGAGACACCTGTGCGTGGCAGCAGCGCGCGAAGACGCTGGGTCGACGTAACGCAGTGAGTGTCGGTGCGATCTGTGCGATGCATTGGTGAGAGCACAGGTTGCTCACGCCACCTTTTGCCATCTGGTGTGTGTCGTGCGCATCGTGTGCAGCCTCACGATCCTTCGAGACCGCAACGCAGAGAGCTTGCGCATGCTCGAGATCCTCCAGCTGTACGACCGACCGAGCACTGTACGCGATGCATCGCATGGACTGGTCGCACTCACGTCTGCTGCTGCGACTGCTAATGCCACAGATACCAGCACGTCTACATGCACAAGCGACCGCCATCCGCTGCGTTGCCGCTGCTTCCGCTTCCAACTACGACCACAGCGACTGCTGGCGTGAAGCGCAAACACGCCTCTTCATCGACTGCGACGTCAGGCGCCAGTGCCATGCTCTCTCCAAAGGTACTGATCGAGAAGCCTCCAGCACGACAACCACCGCGACAGCACCAGCACCCACAACAGCAACAGCAGCGCATCGCTACAGGAACGCTCGGTACAACGATGCCAGTCCGTGCGTCGGTGCTCCCAGCTGCCGAGTATCGCTTCAACGTGTCCGAGACAGACCAGCAGCTCATTGAGAGCGGCGTCAAGACCCTCGAGATCAGGTGCGGCTTGCACTTGCGCACGCGTCTTCTGCGTCAGACAGCTCGACAAGTCTGTCGCTTGGCACTTGACGTCCACGTGTTCGCTGGTGCCTTGACACAGACTCAATGTGCCACCGTACGCGATCATCCGCGTGAACGACCGCATCCTCGTCAACGGACGCACGACTGCGATCGTCAGCGCAGTTCGCAAGTACTCGCACTTGCACGCGGTGCTGCAGATGGAGCCACTTGCAAAGCTGTTTCCGTCTGCCGCCAATGTGTCTGGAGCAATCAGTGCGTTAGCTGCAGCGACGCAGCACTTTCGCCAGTTCCTGAGTGCCGCAGAGGAAGAGACGCACGGTCTCGTGGTGCTCGAGCTCAGCGTCAGCGCTGGTGCGCCAGCTGCACCGCCACAGAAATCGTCGCAGGAGTGGAGTCGTACGTGTTGTGTTGCGTCGGTATCATTGTCCTGTTGGTCGGTGGAGACGCTGAAGGAGACTGGTGAGATCGCACTAACTGATGCGAACTGTGCAGAGCTCCTGTACGAGCAGCTCGAGAAGAAACGCACGTACGGCTGCTCGCTCGGCGACCTCCAGTTCGCCTTTCCTGCGCTTCCAGTCAACCAGCTCCTCAGTATGCTCACAGACGTACGTCGTGCTCACTTGGTACTTTGTGTGCATGAGAGAGCAAGCGCGAGTGCGGACTGAGATTGACCGAGCGTCCTGGTCGAACAGCTCCAAATGGACGGCGTCGTGTACACAGTGCAAGATAAATACCTCCTGCTGTGATTCACGGAGAGAGACTCGAGAGCGAGCATCAGACACACGGAGCGCGTGTTCACGACAACACAATGAGAGCGTCCGCTTAGATCGGAGCTCGGTTCCGGATCCACGGGTGGTTCGCTGCGTCTTCCAAGCTCATTCGCGCCTCTGGCTTGAGCTTGAGTAACCCAGCAATGAAGCTCTTGGCAGCGTCCGACACTGGTGGCGACTCGGGAAACGAGTAGTCGATCATCTCGATCCGCTTGTACATCTCCATCTGGTTCTCGCAGTAGAACGGTGTCGCGCCGACCAGCAGCTCGTACGTCAACACGCCGAGGCTCCACACATCGGTCTCGAAACTGTACGGGTGTCCTAGCAAAATCTCTGGGCTGAGGTAGTCAGGCGTCCCGCAGAACGTGCGCCGCTTGTTGCGGGGCTTTGGCGCATGCACTGACCAGCCAAAGTCAGCGAGTTTGACGGTCTGGTTGTTCCCAAGCAGCAGGTTCTCCGGCTGCAAGCGAGCGAGACATACACACGCCATCACGTCAGACAATCGTCAACCGTATATGGGTGTACGAGGTGATCGTCAGCAGCGCGCACCTTGATGTCGCGATGGATCACGTTGCAATCGTGGCAGTAGCGCAGCGCCTCGACGACTTGCGCGACGTAGTGCGCTGCCGTGGACTCGGCAAAGTGCACTTGTCTGCTTAGCTGCTTGTACAGCTCGCCCTGCGTCGCGTACTCGAGCACTAAGTACACACAGGACTCGTCGTAGAAGTAGCCGTACAGACGGATGATGTTCGGATGGTCGAGTCGGAGCTGGATCTCCACTTCGCGCTTCAAGTTGCTAATGCCGCCTTCGTGGATGAGCGGCGACTTGAACAGCACCTGAGAGTCATTCGCATCCACGTTAGCGACAGCAACAGCTACAGCTCAGAGAAAGAGTGTGTGCAAATGCACACGTACCTTGAGAGCAACTGTGACGTTCGAATGCCGCTCCTTGGCCAGGTACACGTTCCCAAACTTGCCTTTGCCGAGGCTCTTTGTGACTGTGAAGTCCTCCATTTCAAAGTTCCGGTTCTCCTCCAAGCGCTCGCTCAGCGACCGCAGCGGTCGCGCAGCTTCATCGAGCGACTTTCGGTTCGACAGCGACGTCTTGAACGTGCGGCCAAACGACTGAAGCGACGCGTTCAGCGCTGTGGGCGCACTGGAGCGCACTGCGACACGCTGCGGCGCGCCAATGCGCTTCTCAGTCTGCGCGGGGAGCGTCTCGGACCGACTGCGCTCCTTGCTGCTGCTGCTGTTCGGATCGAGCGTTCCGCCGTCGTCTTGGTACGGACGATCTGCACTGACCTCCTCTTCGACGATCGTAGCAGCGCTCTTCAGGACACGCAGCGGACCACTGACGCTCGCAGTCATCCCGAACGACAGCGTCTTCCGTCCGATTAGCGTATGCTGCTGCTGGTCGAGCGCATCGTCTTCGCTGATCATGCCCAAGACACTGGTGGAAGCTAACGTCGCTGGCTCTCCTGTCACTATCCGCGCCACGTCGTCCGAGGCAATCGCACTTGATGAGCCAGCAGTCGAGCGCTCCACGCTTTTCCGATGGCCAGAGCCATCGAGACCGTGGTCAGACGAAAGCGCATCGTCCGAGACGTCCAGTCGGAGATACGCAGCTTTCTCCTCTTCGTCCGGAGTGTCGAAGCCGCCGTCCGAGTCGGGGGTAACGCGACGCTCGCGCGCCTCCGCTTGCTGCAGCACGAGTCGAGTCGGTGTCACGACACGCTGTGCGCCGCCAGCGAGCGACGGAACGAACGGACTCGGCGAGATGAAGCTCTTTCGCCGCTTCTTCTTCTTGCCGCTGCTGCCAGAGAAGCTGTTGCTGTTGCTCTCAGTCGACTCTGCTGACGCTGCTGATGCGTCGGGCTCTGTTGTGCCACTGGCAGAACGCGACGAGATCGGTTCCTTCTGCGGCGTCACCAACTCAGTCGGTCCAGTCGGAACAGTAGCGACAGCTGTAGCAGACGCAGTGACCATCTTGACAGCGATGGCTGGCGCAATCGTCGTCATCGTGACTGGTTTCGCGTCCTCGTCGGCCGAGAAAGACGCCACGGACGAGCCTTCAGCCGCAGACGCAGATGCTGACTCCACAGAGCTCGCGCGAGACCGCAGTCGCGTACTCGATGTGACACTCGATACGCTCTGCGAGCTCGTTCTTCTCGTGCGTGCTGCAGCGCCTCTTCACCGTCATAACGACGACGACCATCACAACACCAGATCGAGCAACGCCACCAAGATGTGAGCACCAATGAACGCACGGCGTCTCGAGGAGTAGGTCCAGACGCAGTCAAGCGACATACCTGCCAGCTCCAGCTCCTGCACCTGGCGCTCCTGGACGACTTGGCGCAGCTTTGTTTTTCAGGCGCTCACGACGCCACTGCTCGAGCTGCGCGCGGCGGCTGTCGATGCTGCGCTCAGCCATTCTCGATGCTCGTTGCTCTCGTTGCGTGCTGTGAGCTTGACCGAATCCTAATAGGATTCGGTAGTGCGAAAAGCAAGTGCCGAATCGTGTTTGACCTGCAAACTGTATGTGGACCGAATGGAGGGTTTCGAACACATAGTGATGAAAGCTCATTGGCGTGCCTGCTGTCCGAGTTGGTGTCTAGCACAATGGACGACAGATCAACCAGCAACTCGGTCGATCAAGGCTCTCGAGTGTTCAAGCACAGTTCCAACCGAGTCAGCTACACTCGTAACTTGTGGGAACATGCGCAGTACACCACTCGCTCAGCA
>JAASFN010000086.1:0-44453 GCA_023333795.1 Globisporangium rhizosaccharum
TCTCCAGGTGCGTCGCCGGGCACGACCTGGGCTTTCACGTCAAGCCTTCGGGGCGTAGGTCCTGGGACTGCAGCCTTCGGGCGACGACGGTGGTCAATTGCGCTTGAGCGTCAGGACCTGGGGGTCAACCGCGCTTGTGCGTCGGGACAGGGATGTCAACGGGGGGGGGTCCTCGGGCTTGGGCACTCTCCAGACGGGTAACCGAGCGAGATCTTCTCAATCGCCGGGGTCGGTGGCACAGTTCTCTTCGGCCGAGGTCTCACGGGTTCTCGTTCTCGGTGGGCCTGGCGGGATCTTCTCTCTTTTTGTGTCTTTTCGGCGTATGATCTCGGGACCAAGAGCTTCGGTGTGTGGTGGCTAACCGAGCTCTGTGCGATCCGAGTGCACGCAATGCAATATGGAATACGCACTCTACTATTGACCTCACCCCTGAGCGCAGCGCCAAGATGTATCCGTAAAGGATACAAAGGGCTTGAAACCCCAAGATGCAAGCGCACAGCACTCCACGTACGCTTTGCTGGGTAACCTCTCTGAAGGAACCAGTCGTGCTGCAGTCGTTGTGCCAAAAGCAGCAGTCTTGGCCGAGAGTATCCACGCGAGCAAAAGAGCCGAGGATAACACCTCCGGGTTCGACCTCCGAGGTCGACCTCTGGGGTGACGCGTCGCTGGCTTGGCACGCGAGCTTGGCAGCCCGAGGCGACTTGAGTCATCCGAGTGGCCCGGTGGTAGTCGTGCAGCGTCAGGAACTGGCGTCCACGGCTCGCTCGCGTCGTCCTTGATCCGCCGGGTCGCGCGACCTCGGAGGGTCGATTCGCCTCGGGATCTCTTGGCATATTGAGAGACCCGAGGGACCTGGACTCATCTCCGTGCGGAACGCGCGTGGAATGCGTGATGGGTCGAGAAGTACACACGCCAGTGGCGTACTTGCGACATTTCTGGCACGGGTCTTGATCTTGCAACGCTTCTCACTCTTCGAGTGGCGGCTCCCCCATTGGGCAACTGGTCTCTTGACAAGGCGCGAGAGCTGTCGGCTTGATAAAGCCACTTTGCAGCCGAGAGCGATCATGCGAGTCGCAGACGCTGCGGCCTCGTCCCGCTCCCGGGACCATCATCACCACACCAACAAGTGCTACCAGGTGTCACGGGGCGTAGCTCCGTGGCTTTGGCGTACACGTAGGTCTTACGAGGAAGTCAGTGAAGCACAGGAGAGAGGTGCATGTGCTGAACGATGATCTTTCAACTGAGTTCTTTGTATTGTTGGATATGCATAGTGATGAATGCGAGGGAGACCTACTGTGTCCGTCCTAATTAGAGACCCCTGTCTAATCTGATCATCTCGCGTAATCATTGGAAGACCCTAGACAAAGGAGGAACGGTGCCCCCGGGGTTTCACGCTAGTCGTACCTAGCGTGGCAGTGTACAGTAACCCCGTTACACATTGACTGAAGAGCAGCTCGGCGATCTCGCAGAAGACACCTATCTGTTGCACGCGATGAGAGTGGACGGATGGGAGATGGGTACGTTGTGTGCTTCTGCATTTGCGAATGATGCAGTATATACAACATGTGGCACCTCACCATGTTGTACATGTACAACATGCAGATCCGCAGCGGTTCCCGGTTGATCGCATCTTCGAGAAGAAGGTGGCAGACGACAGCCGAACGCACAACGAGATCATGGAGCAAGAGGCGAAGAAGAAGGATGTCAAGCCGGACGAGATCCTGATTTGCATCGGCTTGCTCGTCGCGCGATGCTCGCGCCGCAGTCGCGCTGGTTCATCGACCACTGGGTAGCGACGTCGATTGGAGCAGTACCAGCAGGAACGTTTGGACGGTTCATGGCGAGGAACCGGTTTAAGCACGTGCTGCAAAACCTGCACTTCACCAACAACACTGATCAACGAGCTGATACGGACCGTGCGTGGAAGATCCGGTCCGTTGTCGACACGCCCCAGCGCACGTTCAAAGCCGGCTACGAGAAAGCGTCTGTGTTGGCGTTTGACGAAGCAGTGCTCCCGAGTCGAAGCGGTACAACGTGACCCGCCAATACCTGAAGGACAAACCACATAAGTGGGGCACGAAGCTGCCCCTCACGTGCTGCGCCGAGTCGTCGTACTGCCTCCGGTGCGTTGCATGTTTACACGCAAACATGCATGTGCATGTGTGATATTGCAATGGAGCGAGTAGGGTTTGCACTTGGCGCGTCCAGTCGTGGCACACGCTTGCGCATCAATACCGGTGTGGTACCAGTACCACACCCGTAGAACCTGAACCAAGTCACAGGACAAGTGACAACGCCTCGAGCCGGGACACAGAGTCCAAGGCTGTACGAGACCAAGCGCAAAACCGGGGCCCGAGCCAACAACAGGGCCAGGTTCTCGCTCAACGACCCCAGCAGCACGTATCAAGGCCAAGTTTGCGCTCATGGCGCCAAGTGATCGACTAAGATGCCCGGTTCTTGTCCATTATGGCCCGGTTCTTGTACAGTATGGCCAAGTCCGAGCTCCGATCGCCAAGTCTCGGCACGCAGTCGCCAAGTCCAAGTTCCGATCGCCAAGTCTCGACACGCCGAGGCCAAGTTCGAGCCCAGTTCCAAGTCGGGTCGATGATGGGTAAGAGAGCCAGGTAGAGCCAGTTTGGATCTAGTTGTCGTAGAGTCGTAGTTGCACCTAGGTGGACAGTGTCTAGGACGGTAGAGGCACTTACTAGGAGTTTGTGTGTCCTCACCTAAGCTGGCGAGTACGGTACTCCCTTGGAGTCCGCAATCGCCTACAGTCAGTAGCGAACTTTCCTCCAACCATACAAGTTCCTACAGCTCTTTCCAGAGGAGGAAGAGAGCTCAGCACGCGTACGGTACGTCAGTGAGGTGCATTGAGCGTGTTAGTGCCTGTGTGAGTGTGCATTAGTGTGTGAAAGCGGATTTGCGTGAACATCCATCCCAAATCTGATCTTACATTGGCCTTAGCTAGGTGGTGGTTTTCCAAATTGACTACCTGCCCGAGTCTGAATGAGACCGGGCCTCCATATCGAGTGCACGTGAGAGTGCGAGCGTGAACGAGTGAAAAAGAGAGAAAAAGAAGAGTGAGAGAGTGCGTAAGAGTGAATACATTGAACGTTTGACCTTCGCCTTGGTGATACCGTTGGCTGGCAGAGCTATACCTCTTGACCCAATCTGAAAGAACTTCTGAAAGGGATACACATTGTGAAGGACACTGTCCAAACAGAGTCGGTGATTGGCGGTGCATTTGTGCGCTAGTGTGAGTGCTTAGGTTTGCTGTTTGCAGAGTGCCCAGGTTTGGCTCGACTCAGGTTGGCGCTACCCCTTCGCCTTCATGGTTGCTGTTGCTGGTAATCTACATCCGCTTTATCACAACTGGTGTGCGCGCCCAGATTGGGACTTGACTTCGCTAGTGCGCCTTCCGACACCTCGGATCAAGACCAAGAACACACTGTCCAAGACGCCTCGGGCGAAGACAGCACCAAGATGAGTCGTTCAAGTTTGGAAAGTAGCACCTGTACGCATTCAGAAACAAACGATTGGTGAGTGCTCTCTAACCGTTGTAAAGCAGATATAACTTGTCACACGTCACTTGCGAACCAGTGTTTGATTCTGGATTTTAACACATATAAAGTGGCGAATTGAACGTAATGTGTAGAGCTCAAACAACAAGTATCCAAAACAAACCAAAGCATTCTCAGGCTATCAGCTAGACGGTGGGTACTATGGCCCTGAAAAATCACTTTACACGGAATCTCTTATGCGATCGCACAGGCCTATAACGCTATGTATGCAAATGCTGCTCGAGTGTTGCTCGATCCACAGCGTCTACTTAATTAGTCAGGTGGATTCGATCCATCGAATGCTGAGTTTAGTTTGCGTTGATCCACGCTATCTGCATTCGTAGCTCTAGAGCGCTGTTTACTTTGAGTACTGGTGCGTCACCTGCCACTGTCGAAGACTTCACCATCACGAAAGAAATCAACCGCCGTCAGACAGCCGATGCGCAGAACTCTGATTTCACTCTGCGAGCACGACATTCCGCTTGCCGCTGCGCGATGTTGGTTGGTTCAAGCGCGACAAGTGGAGGATGCTGGAGCGCATTGAATCTTTCGACCCACCAGTGTTTGTGGAAGTCGGACTGCTTGCGATGAGCCTGGACAAAGCAACACCACGGAAGGCGCAGTTTTGCTTCAGCGAAATAGACAACCATGGGCGCCGTTTCCGTCATGTGGGCTGGCATCGCATACTCTCTTGAGCTCGATGTTGGCAGTCGACGCTGTTGTTAGCGCGTTGCGATCATGCGATGCAGCTTAATGCGCATACCTCGAAACATATCAATGGGTTGAAAGAGGATGTGACTGCGCGCGAGCGTTTGCTGAACGTCAGAGCACAGCTACAAGAATGTCACGGGCAGGGAAAGAAGTGAAAGGAAGATCGAGCGTGCGCGGCAAGCGAGAAGAGAGCTAGTAGCACGCTTAAATTACTATCTGTTTGAAGAGGGTGAGGCTCCGATAACGAGTTGACGTTAAAACCATTGCCATTTCCATAGAAAACCCAATTTGTTTATGTCTGAAAGCTGCACCAAGTATATTGCCTCTTATGAGGTCATAAACGTCGTCAAGATGGATCCCGCGATGGAACTGGGTCACTGACTCCCATGTCTCTTGGCATCATCTCATCGCCTGCAAGACGTTGACATCGTAAGATACTACCTTACTCGCCGTGCTACGCTCCGATGCTTTCTCTGCTCGTGCTAGCACAATATCTGACTGTTGCCTCTTGAACGACGCTTTCAACACTACGATCGCTTCGGTATTCTGGGATTACATTGCGGCAGCGGTGTTCGGGGCAGCCTTTGAATGTCAATGTTGCTGAACTGTTCGTCTAGCTTGTGCTGTGTCTCGTTGTCGAGCAACAGCTGGATTCGACGATCCGCTGTCTTTATAGTGTCATTCAGCTTTTGCACCCACGCGCGAAAGGTATCGCGCGTCATCCAGTCTTTCTTTCAGTTGACGTAGTTGACACCGAATTTGCTTAGGGGAAGTTTGTTGGTGCCGTCGCCGTTCGTCGCCACTGCCACGGTCAACTGCGCTCGGCAAAAGAGTAGCGCCGTCTCATCGAGGTTGTAGACGTCTTGCACGTTGTAGCCACTGATGATGCGCTGCAGCATTGCTCTCCCTAGCCGAAGCTGGTTTGTGCCCATGAACCAAGTTCCTTGAATGTGGAACTTGGGTGTGAGCGCGTCGTTGTCTTGGTAGTGCGCGTACAGGTCTCAAAGCAAAAGCATCACAAGTTGCGTTCACTATAATTCGGTCCACGTTTTTGCTATTTTCCTCATTTGTTCTAGTTTTCCCACATTCCTCTCGTCATATCCAGACGGAGATAGAGGTGTTGAAGGGAGGAGCGATCAAGTGATCGATGTGGCGGGCAGCGTATCGACACGGCAGCCGCAACGTCAGTGGCAGCAGTGGCAGCATGCTGCGCGCAGCGTCGAGGACTGCAGCTACTGCAGTGGCGCGGCGCCAGCACCCGCCGCAGTGTGCGCTATTGGGAGTGCAGAAGCGATTCGCGTCAACGCAGCTTCCATCGCGTTCGTTTCAAGCGACACGTACGTACACGAGCAAGCACGCTAGCATGCATGGACAGCGTGCGCATTCACACATGACGATTGTATGAACGACACGCTCGAACCGCTGATGTACGATGTCTTGTATTGCTATGGACACTGCAGCGCAGCAGATCGGCCGTGTGGTCGGTGTCATGACTACTGCTGGCGTGGCGTACTACTTGGTCGCACACAACGACCAGCTCCAAGAGAAGCAGCAAAAAGAGATCGAGATCGAGCGAGGTATGGGCTCTGCCACAGCACTGCAGCTCGTACAGCAGCAATGCAGCTGACGTGTGCGTCTGTCTGTGTGGACTGCGACTGCTCGCAGAGAAACAGCTGAATGCGCGCCTTGCAGCAGAGCTCGTCGCAGCCGAGGCAAAGCACAACAGCGGTGACTGGAAAGGCACGCTCGAGCGCGTGGTGCCAGCGATCGTGTCGCTCAAGCTCAACTCGCCGAAGGTTCGTCGTGCGAGCTTCACAGCTCATGTGTGTGTGGACATGTGAACGTTGGCGTCGTGCACTCACCTCACTCCATCATGCACCTACGGTGCAGTTCTTCGACACCGAGTCGCCAGGCAACGGCTCTGCCACAGGCTTTGTCGTCGACGCTGAGCGCGGCATCATCCTCACGAATCGCCACGTCGTCGGTCCGGGTCCGATTGTACGACGACAATGACGTCAAGTGCCTCTTGTGTTGCTGCTGCTGGATAGCCGCACATTGCCGCGTTGTAGTACTTGTGCTATGTGCTAACAGCATGCGATGCTGGCGCTGACAGGACGCAGAAGCTGTGTTCCAGAACAACGAAGAGGTCCGGATCATCCCGATCTACCGCGACCCAGTTCACGACTTTGGCTTCTTCCAGTACGACCCATCGGTGCGTTTGCTCTGTTCCCTTCGACTTCGCTTTTGGACCAGGGACTTGAGACTTACAAGCGAACTCAATGGTGGCTTGGTGACTCGCTTGCTCCCGTTCACGCAACTAGCACGTGCGCCACATCTCCGTGCCGTCGCTGCCGCTGTGCCCTGAGAAAGCGTGTGTCGGCACCGACATTCGCGTCGTCGGCAATGACGCAGCTGAGAAGCTCGCGATCGCCAGTGGCACGCTCGCGCGCTTGGACCGCGATGCGCCGATGTACGGCTTCAACAACTACAACGACTTCAACACGTTCTACTTCCAAGCCTCGTCTGGTGCGTGCGTCTCTCTGTGACTGAGCAGCAGTGCAGCGTCTGCGATGACTCTGTCCATTCAAGTCTGACAGACACGCCTGCTTTCTCTCTATCTTGTTCGTCATAGGCACGACTGGTGGGTCGTCTGGCTCGCCTGTGCTCAACCACGACGGTGAAGCGATTGCACTGAACGCAGGTGGGAAGATCGGAACGTCAGCGTCGTTCTACTTGCCACTTGACCGTGTGAAGCGCGCGCTGGAGCTGATCCAACAGGGCTCGGACGTCCGTCGCGGCACGATCCAGACTGTGTTCCAGTACAAGGTACGATGATCGGACATAGTCTCTCCATTGCTCATAACGACATCATTCGCACATACTCATCTGTGCGCTCGTGTGTGTCCTTTGCAGCCATTCGATGAAGTCCGGCGCTTGGGCGTGACGTTTGAGACCGAGACGACTGTGCGATCGACGTATCCGCTCGAAACTGGCATGCTCACAGTGTCGGAGACGATTCCAGAAGGTCCGTCGAGCAAGAAGCTCCAGCCTGGCGACATCCTCGTGCGCGTGAACGGCGAGCTCGTGACGCGCTTCGTGCCGCTCGAAGCGATCATCGACGAGCACGTTGGTCAGGCGATCGAAGTTCAGATCGAGCGCTCAGGCAAGCTCATCACGGAGACGATCGACGTGCAGGACCTCCACGCTGTGACGCCGTCGCGGTTCATGGAGATCGGTGGCGCAGTGATCAACCCACTGTCGTACCAGCAAGCGCGGAACCACGCACTGAGTCCTGGCGCGCCGTACGTAGCTGACCCAGGCTTCTTCCTCCAGCGCTCGCGTATTGGCCGCGGTGCGCTCATCCACTCAGTGAACGGCGTGAAGACGCCGGACTTTGACGCGCTCAAGAACTATCTCATCCAGTGCTCGGACGGCGAGCGCGTCGTGGTCAAGTTCTCCAACTTGACTGATCGCGCTGAGAAAGTCGAGGTCGTGCACATCGACCGGCGCTGGTTCCCATTCTGCGAGTACACGCGCGACGACAAGCTCGGGACGTGGCACTGCCAGACGTTTGACGAGACTGCGCCAGGTGGAGGCAGTGGAACGTCAGAGCCAAGTGCATCGGCGGCAGGTCCGGACGCTACACCGAAGAAGAAGAAGACTGGACGCAGCGCGATCGGCTCGACGACGATGCTTCCAGGCAAGAACAAAGTCGAAGCGAAGCTTGCGCGGTCGCTCGTGACAGTGGACTTTGACCGGCCGTTCAGTGTCAACAGTCTCTCGACGTCGAACTACCGCGGCACGGGTCTCGTGATCGATGCGCAGAAAGGACTCGTGGTCGTGGACCGCAACACCGTCACTGACAACCTCGGCGATGCGATGGTGACGTTTGCGAGCACGATCATGGTGCCGGCGCACGTCGTGTTTGTCCACCCAGTGCACAACTTTGCAATCGTGCAGTACGACCCGAAGCTCATCGGCTCGACGCCGATCGAGAGCTGCAAGATCTCGCAGACGAAGCTCAAGCCGTCGGAACCAGTGTGGCTCGTTGGGCTCATGAGCAGCGTCGGACGCAGCGGGCACTCGGACCTCGTGTCGCGCGAGACGATCGTGTCTGGCATCAAGTGGATCGGTCTTCCAATGCCGAACCCGCCGCGGTACCAGGAGCACAACCTCGAGATGATTGCGCTCCAGGACGTCGTGAGCACGGAAGGCGGTGTCGTTTGCAGCCCTGATGGCGACGTTGAGGCGTTCTGGGCGTCGTTCTCGTACCAGCAGCAGCGCGGCGGGCAGAAGGTTGAGAGTCAGTTCAGCCGCGGCATTCCGATCGACATCATCATGGAGAGCGCGGCACCGCTCATGGAGGGCAAGAGCCCAGAACTGTGGGACCTCGGCGTCGACTTTGAGCACATTAGTCTCGCAAAAGGTCGCGAACTCGGTCTCGAGCAGTCGCTCGCTGAGATCCTCGAGCGCGATGCACCAGATCGCCGCACGATCTTGAGTGTCTCGCGGCGCTGGGGTGGCACAGAGGCAGCAAAGGTGCTCAAGAACGGCGACATCCTCGTCGCAGTGGACGGGAAGATCGTGACGTCGTTCCGCGAAGTCGAGAAATGCACGCAGAAGCCCGAGGTGGAGCTCACGATCGTGCGCGACGGGCAAGAGATGAAGCTCAACGTGAAGACGCTGTTCATGGAGCGCACAGAGATCAACCGCATTGTGTTCTGGCAGGGCCTGCTGCTCCAAGCGCCGCCGCTGTCGGTCTCAGCGCAGCGCAGCATCTCGCTCGAAGACGGCATCTACGTCTCGTGCCGCTACTCGGGCTCACCTGCTGCGCGGTACGGTCCACCGCCGACGAGCCGCATCAAAGAGATCGACGGCGTGAAGATCACGAGCATCGACGACTTCATCGCAGTCGTGAAAGCGAAAGCCAAGAGCGACTCGGTGCGCATCAAGTACACGGACTTGGGTGGGAAGGACCGCTTGAGCACGCTCAAGCTCGAGCCCAAGTACTGGCCCACGAACGAACTCGTGCACGAGAACGGCGAGTGGCACCGCCGCAGCATCTAATACACGATGGAGGAGACAGACAGGCAAGACAAGCGCCGTAGAACCAATTCCACCACTGCTACTGCTGCTGCTGCACGTGCCGTCAGACTGACGACCTGCAGTTGGCATCGCAGGACACCATACAGCAGCAGCAGCTGCCGATACAACGACATACACACAAGTACAAGTGCGATCAATCGTCAAGGTCAATCACATGTTGCCCGTGTTGTTGGCTGGTTTGCGATGAGAACAGTTTAGCTTGAAATGTGTATGGTCATGGAAATCGCGTCGAGTCTGAACCTTGTGACCTTTGGCGTTTGCTAGCACATGCGTCCAGGTGTGTCATGGAGGACAATGCGCGCCAGCTGCGCGGGTACAGCCACACCCATGCTGCGCGTCTGGTGCGCAAACCTGTCGCCAAGCAGCAGACAGGTGGAGTAGCAGGGCAGAAGAAGCGCAGTGTACCTGGCAAACGCGCACCTAGCGCCAGACGAACAGCCAGTCCGGGAGCGCGCAAGTCGCTTGTCGACGCATTCAAGCAGCATGGCATGAAGCTCTGCGATGGCACAAAGCTCAATGCAGTTGGTAAAGCGATCGAGTGCATCGGCAGCGTACCACCCGCTGTGAGCGCACCGATCACTGCGCTCTTCCTCAGTCAGAACAACCTCACAACGCTGCATGGTGTCGAACAGTTTGTGTCACTGCGCTTGCTCTCGATCGGCGGGAACCTCCTCACGCACTTTGATGCGCTCGAGCCGCTCGTAGCGCTCCAGCGTCTGCGGAACGTCAACCTCACAGGCAATCCGCTCTGCGAGCAGCCAAACTACCGCTTCCGCGTGCTCGCGCACTTGCCGCAGCTCCAGGTTCTCGACACGACAGACGTGAGCGCGAAGGAGCGCGAGCTCGCGCCGCGCATTGCAGCACAGGACAAAGCGCTGCGAGCGATGGTTCTGGCGAACCACTTTGCGATCCAGAAGCTCCAGCGCATCTTGCGGTTCATTGATCTTCGCAGCGACTTCTACAGCGTTGTCCTCGGTCATGCGGCACTCAGTCACTCGCTCACATTCGATCGGATCCCGACACCACAGGACGCACAAGTGGACGTCGCGCAGCTCCTGCGACTCTGGTGCTACGAAGACGCATTGTCACCGAGTGACCTCGCAGCACTTGAGCTCCAGATCGTGACGATTGTCGCGCGCACGCGAAGCAAGCTGGCCGAGCACCCGAAGCTCCGCGCGAAAGAGTTCCTGCTCAAGCTCGCGAGCAGCACGAGTGCAATGACGACCAAGCTGCTCGACAGTCGCGTGCCAGCGGAGGTGCGCCAGGTATGTGCGTCGTGGGACGAAGCGTTTGAGAACGTCGTGGCGCTGCAGCAGCAGACGATCGCAACGCTCCAGGCGCAGTGCGCGCAGAGCAACGACGCGCTCGTTGCATCGCTTACAAAGCTGTTGACGACTGAGCCAAGCAGACGGAGCAACTTGGTGCGCGCAACGTGGGGCCGTGGCGTCACATCGACTGGGAGCTGCGAGCAGAGTGCTGCAAAGGCGACAAACGAGAGCGAAAGACAGGACCGGCGACTCGCTGAGTCGCTCATTCGTCGGACATCGCGCCTGCCACCGCAGCAGCAGGACCCGGATCAATCGGATACGCCTGCTCAAGACCAAGTCCACAGCAGGCGCGACGTACAGCAACAGCACAGCTCAAACACAGAAGCAGAGGGTTCAAGACCTCGAGTAGCTCTTTCACCACGCCAACCGACCCGTAGTAGACAGCAACCAAGCCAATCGCACGATGGATCACCGACTGCTCCAGCTCAAGAGCAGACAAAGCGCCACGTCCAACACACTGCTCGAGGCTCTGAGCTCCGAAGCGGCGACTTTGGGAACAGGACGCTCGGTGAAGCCGTGCACCAGTTCAAGCTCCGAGAGATGCCACAGTCGCGAGACGCTGGTCGCTCCACGAATGTACCACCACCACCACCACCGCCACCAGCACTAGCGTTTGAGCACTTGAGACGACCACAAGTGTTCACAATGCAGCACGACAGCCACAGAGCTGTAGACAACCATAGCGCACTGGCAAAGAGACCAAGCAAGACGACGACTGCGTTCCAGTCCGTCACTCGTAGCTTCAGCGCAGATGAGAACGAGCCAGACGACTCGCACGAGTTGGCGGTCCAGCTGAACCAGCGCGATGCTCACAGCAGTAGCCGTGCGTTTGGTGCGAGTCGACGGGTCACAGCAGGAGACGAGTCTGTGGAGACAGCAAGCAGCGTCAGTGCATTCAGCGATGCGTCATCGTTCTGGCAAACGCGCGGCTCTCGTGTCCACAAGTCCCACGCACCAAACAGCGTTGTTTCTGAGCGCTCTGTACCAGCACTGAACGTGAGCAACTTGCGGACTACTACGAGTGCGCTTCAGTCAGTGCTTCGAGGTGTCGAGACCCAAGCGGCTCGCAGCCGCACGAGCTACAACAGCAACAGCGACTGTAAGCATTCTGTTCGCAGCCAAGAGCCTACGGCTTCCGAGCAGCAGGCTCAGACCATAGCTGTCAGTACGGATCGCCAGCGCGAACTCTCGGAGCGCGAGGAGCGGTACATCAAAGCGCTGATCGAGTCCGAGCAGCGCGAGCTCGACTTGCGCAACGAACTGCGGAGCTTCCAAAACAAACTGAGTCAGTACCAGCGCGCTATGGCGCACGATCAGCACGAGCGGCAGCAGATCAAGCTCGAGGTCGACGCAAAAGTCCACGCTGTGGCTGCGCCAAAGGTCCTCCGACGCTTCTTCGTGCGGTGGATCCACTACTACCACTGGTCGCTACAGCGCACGCACTTGCACCGCCGACGGTGCTTCATCCTCCAGCACGACTGGTTCTGGCGCTGGCGTCGCAAAGTCTGGACGCAGCAGCGTTTGCGAGATCTGCGTCGCACGCAGCAGGTCCAGACGGTTCGTCGCCACTTTGCCGAGTGGCTCAACCTCTCGCGTCTCAGTGTCATCACTGCGCATGCACGGCACAAGCAAGATGCGCGGCTTGTCCAGCGCGTCTTTGCCGCATGGTGCGCACTTGCAAAGCAGCAGAGCGTCGTTGCACACGTCCATCGCAGTCGAGCGCTCGCTGTAGCGCAGACGCTCACGCAGCGCTGCTTCCAGCAGTGGCGCAAGCGCGTTCACCATCGGCGACAGCTCCACAGTGCAGTCGTACTGCAGACTCGACGGTCGCACCGCATGGCCGAGCAGCTCGCGTTCTGTCGATGGAAGATGGCGGTGCTCGTCTACGCGCGGCCGCTGCGAGCCAAGGTCGTGCAGTTCGTCGCCGCCAAGTGCGCGCAGCAGCATAAGCTGATCTTCCAGAGCTGGCGCAAGGCTGTCAAGGGCAAGCGGCTTTACGCTCAGCACCTTCAGCAACGCGTGTGGCGGCGCTGGACAAGCGTCTCGAGAGCGTCCAAGTGCGACCGTGAAGCTGCGCTGCGCACTCGACGCACTTCGCTGCGTGCGCACCTCCAGAGCTGGCGAACGACAGCGCAGGACCGCGTTGCGTCGCGAAGATCGCTGAGCTTAGCGAAGCGGTACGTGACACAGCGACGTCTACGAAAGCTCTGGCTCTACTGGAAGTGCTACACGTTTGCCAAGCGCAAGTACGTCCAGGGTTCGACGAAGGCGCTCAAGCACTACTTCATCAAGCTCTTGCGGCGCTCGTGGCAGCGCTGGACGCTCGAAACGCGCGCAAACGTCATGGGTGTGAAAGAGCAGAAGCGCCGTGAACTGCGACGCCACTTGCACGCACTGCGCACTGGCATTCGCCTTGTTGTCGCAGAACGATGTCGAGGACGTCTGCTCACACACCTTTGCGCTCGACGAGATCGCACTGTGCTTCGTCGACTCGTACTGAGCTGGCGCCAAGTTGTCCAGCGCCGTCGACGGAGCAAGCAGTATGCAAGCGTCATTGCGCAGCAGAGTGAGCGCAGTCTCGTCCAGATTGCGTGGAGTCAATGGACAACACGCTGTCTCGTGAGCGTGCGCAGGAAGCTCACCACCATGACACAGCGCTACGACGACAGCGTGAAAGAGAAGCATGAGATAGAAGCCGATGTCCTGATCGTGAACGACCGGACGGTGTCGCTGAGCGAGCACGTTGCGTCGCTCGAGCGCTCGCTTCGCGACCAAGAGAGCGAGATCGCAGGCTACCAGACCGAGTTGCTGCGATCGGAAGAGCTCCGCGTAGCGCTGGAAGCAAAGATCGAAGCAGTTGAGACAGCGCACGACCACGAGCGCAAAGACTGGCAAGCAACCAAAGCGCAGCTGAATGGGGAGCGCGCATCCCAGCTCAAGAGCACACGAGGTCTCGTGGCTGCGAACGAGCGACTGCAGACGCGCATCCAAGAGCTCGAGACCGAAGTCGTCCAGGAGCAGCAGCGCGTGGTTGAGATGGCGACCAAGTGCGAGCAAGTGCGTCTTGAGCTCGCGCGCGCAGCAGACGAACACACACGCGACTCTACTCGCCTCACACAGAGCGTCGACGAACTGAAGCGCCAGCTCGAGGTCGAGCAGCACGAGAAAGACGAGACTGCGAGCCGTTTGCAAGAGTACGAGCAGCGCCTCGCAACGACGTGCCTCGACATCAGTCAGCACGAAGAAGCGCAGCAGCGCGAGACAGAGCGGCTGCGCGTAGAGCGCAACCGCTTGGACGCGCAAGTGCGCGAAGAGCAAGTGCGGAGCGCGGAGCTGCAGCAGCTTGTGGACGAAAAGAACGAGCAGATCCGTCAGCTCCTGCAGCAGCAGCGTCTGCCAAGTGCTCGTTCTCCGGTTCAAGAGCAGTCGTCATCACTTGCTCCAGACGCTGTTGTCTCGCGTCAGGACACAGTCCAAGCGTTCGATGAAGCACGTGTGGCGTCTCTTGCATCGCACCAAGAGCTCTTGCAGCAGCACAGCAGTGCCAATGGCCAACACTGTGGTGTTAACCAAACAGAGCGAGTGAGCGCGGCGCAGGATCCGTCGATCGGCGCGCTGCTAAAAGACATCAACGAGAGCATCCTGTCTCGGACAGGACTCATGGACGTCACTGCAGCACCAGCGGCCCTGCGTCGTTCGTTTGATCACCAGCAGCAGTCGCACTTGCGCCATCATGAAGCGGCTACGTCACGAGTTCCAGGCGAGCATCCTCTACTGAGCGACTCGACTCAGTTACTGCGTCACGTGCCAATAGCCGCTGAAGCTGCAACACTCGCAGCCGATGCACACATTGACGACCACACGAGCAAGATCCACGAAGATATCCGGCAGCTCCAGGCGCGGATCGCGAAGCGACTGAAGCAACCGGCAGTCAATACAGCTCCGAACGTCTCTGGAGAGACATTGCCATCATCGCTGCCTCAGCAAAGCGCTCATGGTCTTCAGCGTCGATGGGCAGCATTGCCATCGCCGTGCAGCTCGTACTCTTCCCTCTCGGACAAAGACGGCGACGGAACCGAGTCCGAGCGACTCAAGACAACAGCACGAGACAGCGTCCATCGTCACCACACTGCTGCTAGGGCTCTTCATGGATCCAAGACAGCGGCAAACAAAGTGCCACCAGCACCACGAAAAACTGCGTCTGGGGCCCGCGAGAACGTTGCAAGCGTCGCAAACACATTGCCAAGGCGCTCTGGAGCATGTAGTGTAGGATCAAAGACAGCAGCTGCACTCGCGTCGCCTCGCGTCCCAGGAGCGTCTGCTGCTGCTGCTACAAGTGCCATGGTGCCAACGAAGAAGCCAAAGCGAGTTAGAGTAGCCACTGGAGCAATCAGCAGCAGCCGAACTAGTGCACGACGTGCTGTACGAGACGTCGACTGCTTGAATACACGCTCTTCATGAGCTTCAGACTCGCGCTGGCTCAACAGGTCTCTGCTTATCGCCACTTTGAGCTCCAGGGACTTCAGGAGCTTCAATAGCTCAGTCGCTGACGACGCCTTGAACGTTGTGAACGCAAGCACCATCGTCAATTGCGAAGCCCGCCTTCGGGTGTCCTTGCACCCTCGCACTCCACAGCAGCAGCAGCAGGGCAACAAGGTTGCTGGCGATCTTCATTACAAGGTGTGTAACAGCTGCTTTTAGCTCTTGTGAAAGTCTGCAAGATCGAAGAGCAGCGCCGGTGAACGAGCCAGCGCTGCGCTCAAGGCTGTAAAGCGCAGCAACACCATGGACGCACATCTCGAGACTGGAGATACAGAGCAGTCACGCATCGAGAGCGCTGCACTCTCAGAGGCACCAGCCGTGGTCTCGAATGAGTCGCCAAGCAAGCCGAGTGGCAGTCCGACTGGAAAGCACAAGACGTCGCCCTCTAAACGCACTAACAAGCTCACAGAAGGTACGTACGTCTCGCGCTCGTCCACTACTTCGTTGCTCAACACAAGCTAGCGCTATTGACTGACGCATCGAACTGGATGTCCATCGCACAGACCCGAATGCGACGCTCGCAGCGATCAGTGCCAAGCTCGCAACTGTGATCCCGCCGGCTGAGAGCGAGATCGTACGCATCAACCGCGAAGCGCTCGCGACTGTCTCGAAGCGGTACCAGGAGCAGCTTGCACGCACGAAAGCGCGCGACTTGCAGGACGCCGCACAGCAGCTCCGTGACGACCAAGACGACAGCGAGTACCCGCCTTCGATCCTACTGGATGCGTCGTCGTCGAGTCCAGTGAAAGGCAGCAGCATCCCGACTGCGCTGCACGAGTCAATCATTGCCGAGGAGTGGGTGAACGTCCACCTCGAGACGAATGGGACGTTCTTGCTCCCAGCGACCGACATCCAGCCGCTGCTCCAGAAGACGAGCGCAGCGCTTGGGAACGATGTGCTCGACGACAGCGACGACGTAGCATTTGCGTTCCGCAAGCGCGGGAGCGACAGCGGTCCGCTCAGTCGCGCTGGCATCGACCGTGCGTCGCTGTACCGCCTCGGGATGCCCAAAGACCTCGTCGATCGACTCTACCGAGCGCTCTACGTCTACACGAACGGCTTTCACAACATCATCAACGAGATTGCGTCGCACTGTCCGCCTGCTGCCGAGAAGCACGTGTCGTCGAACGTCTGGCTCACGTTCTTGCTCCTGCTCGAGCAGTGCGAGAACGGCAAGTACGAAATGGCGATGCTCAAGTTCAAGCACGCGACGCAAGCGTGGCGGCAGCAGATGACTGAAGAGTTTGCAGCCGAGAAAGCGCGGCTCGAGACGCAAGTTCACGTGACGAAGGCGAGTCTCACGGACGAAGCGCTGCGAAGCGCAGAGAAGAGCGACGTGATCGCCAAGCTCGCAGCTGACGTCGTTGCAGCGAACCAGACGGTATGGAGACAGAAGTGCCCTAGCTCGAGTGTCGTCCGCAAGAGACAAGTAGCCGCTCATCAGTCCTCACTCTTGTGCATGTGGTTCTGTGTGACGGCGACAGATCTCAACGCAGCACAACAAAGTCGTCTCCCAGGCGGAGCAGATCCGACTACTGAAGCTCGAGCTCCTCGTGCACGAAGACGACGCGCGGAAGCTCAACGACGAGCTCGATGACGCGCGCAAGGACTTTGAAGTCGCCAACTCGGAGCGCATCAACGCACTTGCTGAGCGGTTCGCGCTCGACGAAGAGCTTCGGAAGATGCAGTCTGAGCTCGAGCGCATCGAAGCTGAGAAAGCAAACTACGCCAAGCGCATGCACGAAGGGCTCTTTATGAACCAAGCGCTGCGTGCGACGAACGAGTCGCTCAAGCAGCACGCTGTCGTGCTCGTGATGGAGAAAGACCGCGTCGCGAGCGAGCGCGACGGACTGTATACACAGATCGGCACTCTTCATGACGAGGTCCAGACACTCAAGCTCGCGAAAGCGCAGGTCGAGAAAGACCTCGTCGAGGCACAGCGCAAGCACGAGCACTTGGCGGCGCGCATCGAGTCCATGAAGGAGCAGTTTACGATCGAAGTCGCGACGACGTCCAAGCATGTGCAGCACCTTGCTGTGCTCCAGAGCGAGCTCGACGAAGAGAAAGTCAAGGTCGGTGTCCTCGAAGCCAAGTGCAGTCTCCTGACCGCCGAGAAGCAGAACACCGGCATGCGCGCGCAGGACAAGCTCCGGATCGAGCGCTTGCTGAACCAGAAGCTCGAGCTCGAGAACTCTGTCGAAGCGCTCAAGCTCGAGCGCACGAAAGACCAAGAGCAGATCTGGAACCTCCGCGCGTCGCTCGAGGCACTCGACACAGAGATGCAGCACTCGAAGCGCGTCTTCTCGGCTGGACAACAGGCGTTCTTGCACTCAGAGCGCACGTGCGAGCAGCTCCGGAGTCAGCTCCAGGACGTCGAAAAGAGCTACGAGAAAGCGAGCAAGAAGTGAGAGAGCAGTAGCGGCGCATTGCACTGATTGTGGTGGCGATTGACTCGACTGGTTGGCCATGACTCATGCTGGACTCTCTCTCTTGTGCCTGCAGCCTCACGTCACTCAAGGAGCGCTTCAAGATCTTCGAAGAGAGCTCGAAGGACCAGATCACGAAGCTCGAGGTCGAGCTCAAGGTCACGAACGCCCAACTCCGCGAAGTCTCGTACGCAAACCGCGACAACACGGCGGTCATTGCTGAGCTCAACAAGTCGCTCGAGGTGTCGTCGAAAGAGCTCAAGAGCATGAAGACGCGCCTCGAGGCGTCGGAACAGAGCTTTGCGCAGCTCAAGCACGAGAAAGAGGACCTCCAGCGCGACCAGACGCAGCGCGAGCTCCAGCGCTCGACGTCGCGCAATGCGATCGAAACGTTCATTCGGTCGCTCCAGCACATCTTGGCGCTCGTCAAGCTCGACGAGTACCCGTTCGACGAAGCGCTGCGTGAGCTCTTGCGCTTGACGCACGAGACGTTTGGCCACGAGATCGACTTAGACCGCGTACTCGACGATGAAGACGAAGCCGAAGAGTTTGAAGAAGAGCTCGATGACGACGACGTTCTCGATGCGCAGCGCACGCGGTGCAAGCTCCGGAAGCAAGGACTCTTGATCGCAGACGATGCGAGCGCTGAGTCCGTGCGCACTAGTGCAGCTGCGACTGGAAGCGACGATGGCGACAACGACGAGAGCAGTTCGCGTCGTCGGACGCAAGTCACGAGCATGAGCAAGTTCCGCAAGAGCAAGCTCGACAAGCAAGTGAAGAAGCTCGAGCGTGACGTTGCGAACAAGAGCGACCTCATCGCGAGTCTCGAAAGCGTGGTCTGCGAGCAAGCCGACCACGTTGCGCAACTCACGCGCGCAAACGAGCTCCAGGACCAGCTGCTCACGCGCCGCGCGAACCAGGTCAGTATGCTCAACGCCGACTTGGACGCGACGTGGATCGCACTCACAGACGTCCGAGTCGCACGGCGACGCGCCGTAGCCGACATGCAACAAGCAGAGCTCGACCGCGACAGCGAGATCCGCCGCGCACTCGACATGCAGCACGCGCTCGAGGGCTTGCGCCGTGCATTTGATCGCCAGAGCACTGCGAACGAAGACTTGTTGAGCCGCATCTGGCGCGAGTACGAGCACTACCTCCTCATGCTCTCGCTCCGGCGCGACAAAGAGGTACAGGCGACAGTCGAGATCGCTGAGCACGAGTCCCAGACGCTCGTGCCTCAGCGGAACCCTGCGACTGAGCGCGCTCGTATTGCGTCGATGTACCTCCCAGCAGCGAACCCAATGGCCACGACGTTTGAAGACGTGATCCAGCAGATCAACCGGAACGCCAAGGTGCTGCTGCCAGAGGCGGCGTACGACATCAGTCTCCACCATAGCAGCATCAGCACTGCCAGTGGACTCTACTCGCAAGTGCCAGTCGTCCATCCAGCGCACCGCAGTGGCATTGCAACGACTGCGACTGCTGGAGGCACACGCCGCGAGACTGATCCGCATCACGGTAGTGCGAAGCGGTACGAGCGCACGTGTGGCAAGCAAGCACGCCTGACGCAGCACACGCTCGGTCTCCCAGCGATCGAGCAGCAGCAGCAGCCACAGACGCGCACAGCGCACCCGCCGCACATCATTCGCCACGTCAACGAGTTTGGAACGCGCCAGGACGTACTCATCTCGCCAGTCTACCCGCCGTACTTCAGCGATAGCAAGCCCACTGCACCGCCTTCGCATACCAAGACACCGCGCAAGCCCGAGCAGCCGCAGCATCGTCGCTACTACCAGCACCAACAGCCAGGAGCTGTCAACGACGCAAGTGACGAGCGCTGCAATAGTCCCAGTGCAGCGTCGAGTGATCCGCGACGCCGCTCGCCGCGAGCTGGAAAGCACCGAGCAAAGCGCCAAGTGGACGCCGTTCCTGGTCTTGAGACGAGTGCGGAGCGTTCTGGGGACACAGGACTGCGGTACCACCGAGGCTTCCTCCGCACAGGCATGGAAGTGCTGCGAGGTGCAGCGCGTGGGTTCCCAGAAGACGACGAAGATGATGACGACATCGAGGACGAGGACTATGACTCGGAGCTCGAGAGTGAGAGCAGCGTGGCGCTGTCCCCGCGCAGTCCTGGACGGCTCGAAGAAGCCATTCGCGGGTACCAGCGCGAGCTCGGTGCTCAAGCGCACGGCACGCACCAGCGACGGCGTTTAGCGTCCGAGAAAGACGAGCTCGTCCGAGCGTCTGCGCCAGTGCGCACTGCGAGCGAGCGTGACGACGGCCACTCGCGCGACGCAGACCTCGTGCATGAGCTCAGCAGCTCGCGCTTCGTGCCTGCAGTTTTGTATCCGCTCTTGCCCATGCAGCAGCAGTAGCAAATGCACAGACACAGCAGCGTCGATCACACAGCCTGTTCATCCATTCACTTGCTTGTGCGATGTATGCACATGGCGCTGTCGCAGTCAGCAGCTCACTTGTCTTTAGGTCGCAGGTCTTCGAGGCTCTGGCGAATCTGTTCCTGGCGCTTGCGCTTCTGCAGCTCGATCTTCTCGGCGAGGTCTGGGACAACGAAGAGGTCCTTCACGCTCTGCGGAATCGCGTCCGAGATGCCAGTGCCGAAGACGCCCCACTTGCGCGTGAAGTCGTCCGCGACCTCGGGGTGCGACATCTTCACAGCCGTGTCCGCGAACTGCTCAGGGTGCTGGAAGCGGATGTACGCGAGGAGTGACACGCCAGCGACCGTCATGCCCGTGACGCCCGAGAGGAAGACCGCCGAGAGCGTCGCGCGCGGTCGAGCCATCCTTGCCTTGCTAGTCTTTCAGCGTTGCGATTTGACAATGAAAATGACAATAGAGAAGAAATCGAGAAAACCATTGTGTCCCGTGCGTCCCAAACAATAAGATTCGACAAGTAGCTACGTTTGAAATATATAAACTTCGACAAAATAAGTTTACATTTTGGTAAATAGCATTTCATTCTATTATTTGCAAAATTTTACAAAAAGATAAACTTAGGAAGATAAACTTAGGAAGTCGCAAGGAAAATATGGACAAATTTCATAAACTTCGGCAAAGGGTAGTTTGTAAAAATATATTGAAACAAAAAATACTTAACAAAAAATAAAGATAGACAAAACTTGACAAAAAATAGCTCAGAATATTATCTATTTATAATCGAAAAAATATACTTTATAAATGGAATTCTTAATATTATAAGATTGAAACCGACGAATCAACTCCCAAAATGATGAAATGTTATCTGTAGTTTCTTCAGAACGGTTTATAGTCTCATAATTTGCATTTTCAGCACCTGAAGTTGAAGTGGCTGCTCTGGCTAATCCATTCTTATTCTCATGCTCAAATTTCATCTCGACCGGTCGTATTCATTCAAAGCCATTCTCGTTCTTTGGCACTGAGTGCAACGAGACACTCAAGACACATGAGACGCAGCCCAATATTCAGCACGAGCAGCAACATCCGGACACGAACGCGGCAGGAGAGGAGAAGAATAAGTTTGTATGGACTGATGCCATGGTAAGCGCAATGCTGCGCTTGAGGTTCAAAGACCGTGGGGTACAGCGCCTCCAAAACTGAAATTTTATGAGAAAGATAAAAATATGATGATAAAATGTTAGCTGTATTTTTCTTCAGTAAGGGTTCGTTTTTCGCATATTTCACCGATGAGACGAAGTGTCGCGACTTCTGTCTCGTCTTAACGACCACATCGAAGACGAGAAGAAGATCTTTTACGTCGACGAGACGAACTTAAACGTCTGGTGCTCAGACTAAATTGTTCGGGACGCCGAGATTTTGAGATGCAAACTGACAGCGAGTGGAAGGTAGCGCTCGTGCCGTCGAACGGCAGTAACGGCGAGGTCACATATTGAGGTCGCATTCGACGTAAGCAGCTGCAGCAGCTTTGACGAAGACGCAGATGAAAATATTGGCGGTGGAGATGGTCGCTTTGCGCGCCGTGTCGCAACCGGCTCAGCTGGCGAGATGGCGGAGCGACTCGTCGACTATCGATGCTGCAAGACCACGAGCCTCTCTGGGAAGACAAAACAGCCCAACGACCTCGACAGCTCTCTTTAGCGCATGGCCAACAAAAAGCAGCAGTGTACGATGCTCTCAGGGCTCGCGCTGCGTTAAGCACAACAGATGAATCATTTATAGACTTCGGCAAAATAGTTTCCTATCCGATAGCGCACGTTCCGGACGCGATGCGGAGCTCTCATTAAGTTTACCGTTTGTTGTCTTGTTGTCTTGTTGTCGTTGTTCGTCGTCGTCGACGCTTCTTCCTTGAGTGTCTAGCAGTTTCTGGGCAATTTATGCTTGTCAATCGCATCTTTACTTGCCAATCGCTTCTTTCGTCGAATTGGTAATACAAGACGATCCAACCCAAGCTCACAAGCGTCCTCTGGTACTACCGATGCTACAACTGCGTCGTGATTGAGCGCGAACCGCAACTTCGCAATGTGCTCCAAAGGATCAAGCGACTGTCCAACTCGCAGTAGAAGAAGGAAACAGTGCCGCCCGCTTTTCTCCGCCGACTGCGCTACACACTCTCGACTTCGGCGTATCGTCCAAGCCACACACATCAGTCATCATCTCTGCCTCGATCTCAGATCGTCAGTCGTCTGCGGCAGTGGTCAGATCACCTCGCGGAATCCTTGCATGTTCTCGTTTGACTTGCTATTCCGGATTTGGAAATACCACAGATTTCTGTGAGCGTTGGTGCCATGGGATCTTGGCGAACTCGCTGCACCGTACGCGCTGCTGGTGCTGGACTCCAAATAGACTCTCTTGGTCCCGGTGCTATCGCGTTCTTTTCACTGGTTGCTGCTGCAGGACCGCATTCCAATGATTACCGATCATCACAAGCTCTACTTCATCGCTGACTGACTCAATCGAGTGTTTGGCTAGAGTATTGAGAGTAGAAACTCTACGTCATTGCTGACGTACTTTGTTAGAGTAGAACAATTTTAGTAGAGTAGAAGCGGGGGCGGTTCTGGGTTCGGTACGCTTGATGGAAGATAGAAAATGGTAGAGTGAGAAGAGTGGAGAGATGGAGTGATGGCGTTCGAGCGACAACCTCAGAAGCCTGGACATGCAGTCCCGTATATCCCTCAATTTATTGACTAAGATGTCCCGAGTTGTCCCGAATAAGCATCCTGTTCTTGGAGAGAATCCTGTCCAACATAACGCTCTTGTAGAGAGTAGTGATCGCTCTTATACAGAAAGACAGCTGTGAGACAGCTAGAAAATTCTGAGATCTCTGTACAAGAGTGCTTCGTGAAGGGAGGAACGCTCTTGTACAGAGATCTCATACATGTGCTGAACGCCAAAGCGAGCACAAGCGCACAAGACGGTCGCTCGCTCGTTCGTTCGCTTGGTCGACCAGCAGAGCCAGTCAGGTGTGTGTGTCGACGACGCCTCGACTGCTGCCACGCGCACGCTCGATCTCTCTATGTACGCGCCGCCGCTGCTGCTTCCTCATCGATGTGCTGGTGTTGTGCATACTGTATGACGGTCGCGCTCTCTGCGTGACTGTCGCTGGCCGCCGTCGTCGTGCTTACGTTCTTGCTTGTTCACTTGTCTGTCTGGTTGTCTATTGTGGATGCACATGCGATGCGTGTGTGGGGCGCTGACGACGACGAATGCGCGCTCGCTGCCTATCACGAATTGACCGACTTGACCAGACGTACGCCACTGCGCAGTTTGTGCGTTCTGTGGTCACACCACCGCTTCCAGCAGCAGTAGCAGCAGCAGCAACATCAGCGGAACACTAGCCAGATTCTACAGCAGCGACCGCGCAGTCAACGAGCAGCAGCAACAGCAACAGCAGCATGGGAGCAGAGCTGAGCAAGAACACTGATGTCAGCGCTGCTGCGATCAGTGGCATCCGTCGCGTCGGCAGCAGCGGCGCGCTCGATAAGA
Organism: Globisporangium rhizosaccharum; assembly: GCA_023333795.1. NCBI lineage: Eukaryota > Oomycota > Peronosporomycetes > Pythiales > Pythiaceae > Globisporangium > Globisporangium rhizosaccharum. The sequence goes on from JAASFN010000086.1 coordinate 23,610, forward strand.
AGCGCGCGTCGCCCGAGTTCCCCACGTCTGCGTCGACGACGTCGCTTGCGACCATGGGCATGAGCATCGACGCGCGCGGAAACAGCTCGTTCCTCGGCAACGCAGCAGGCAATGGCACGCGCCGCAACTCGACGCACACGAGCTCTGACAGCAGCAGCACGGGACAGAGCCGTCCAAACAAGCTGCTCGACAATGCGCTGTTCAACTCACTGCGGCGTTCGTCGAACAGCCGCGCCGGTGCAAACTCGCCAGACACTGCGAGCGTCGGTCTCGGCGGCAGCGGCGAAGACCACGCAGTCGAGTCGCTCGACCTGCCGATTGTCGAGTGGGAGGGCTACGTCACGAAGCGCGGGCACCTCGTGCGCAACTGGAAGAACCGGTTCTTCACGCTCGAAGGCAACCACTTGTCGTGTACGTCACGCTTGGTGTACCATGTTGACTATGTGCCCAGTACGACGAGTGACTGACTGAATGACCCGCTGGTTGTGCACATTCCACAGACTACGAGAGCAAAGTGGACGCGCGGAACCGGAGCCACTTGAAAGGCCGCGTGAACGTGGCGTCCGTGAAGCTCGAAAAAGTGTCGAAGAGCGGCCACGGCTTTGACTTTTCGTTCGAGACGAGCGAAGGCAAAGTATTCCACTGCTCCGTGCCCACGCAGATGGAGCAGCTCTCGTGGGTCTACTTCCTCGAGGTGCGCCTGCTACCAAGCGCTTCTATGAGCGTCTTCACGCACTGGAGCCGTGTGCCGACTCACAAACGCTGTGTCATGGGGTGATGGAACGAATGGCTTGTGTACCACTACAGGCGGGCGTGGACTGCAGCAACATGCGCAAGAACAGCAAACCGATTTACAACACGTACCGCCACGGCGCAATGCCGGACATGAACACGCACAAGGCGTACGACGTCTACCGCCGGCTCATGAACGGCGAGATGGAGCTCACGACCGAGCTCATGGCGTACTTTAACAAAGGTATGTACTTGTGTCGCTGTACGCTATGAGCGATGGATGACTCACTCATACACACGCATCGTGTCCCTCGTCCAGACCTCGTGTTCTCGTCGTCGTACCCAAAGAGCACGCCGTTCAGCGGCGACTACTTTGGCCGCGAAGGCTTCCTCCACTTCCTCGGCTCGTACTACCACAACGTCAAAGTCCTCGAGTTTCTCGTCGACGACATTGTGCGCGAGAGCGACGGCAAGAGCTACACGATCAAGGGCCACGAGAAACTCGAGAGCAAGCACTCGGGCACTGTGATTGTCCAGCCGTGGGCGCACAAGATCCGCTTTGGTCCGTACGGCCGCATCTTGCGCCTGCGCGCAGATGTGGACATCAAGATGGCGAATGGCAACTGGAAGCAGTTTGGCGTGAAGAATCCGTACTCGGAGATCTCGGACGCAGCGTTCCGGTCGACGCGGTCGCTCAGTATCTCGATGAAGGACTTTACAGTCTACAACGTCATTGGCAAAGGCGGCTTTGGCACGGTGCGTCTCACTCATGTAGTTCTGAGGGTCTGTCTATCGTGTGGACTGGGGCCAGCGCATGGAGACAGCGTGACTGACTGACGAGTGTGAACGAATGGACCGTGCATCTATCTAGGTCGTGAATGCTGTGAAGAAGAGCGACGGCCAGATCTACGCGCTCAAGATCCTCGAGAAGGGCAAGATGACCAAGTACGACATTGAGAGCTCGTTCACGGAGATGCGCGTGGCGCAGAACATCCACCACCCGTTCATCGCCGGTCTCCGCATTGCGTTCCAGAGCCGCACGAAGCTCTTCCTCGGCATGAACTACTACGGCGGCGGCGACCTGTTCCACCACATGAGCAAAGGCTCGAGCTGCAGAATACCAGCCGACCGCGCGCACTTTTACACTGCGGAGCTCGTGCTCGGGATCCACCACTTGCACCAGCACGACATTCTCTACAGGTGCGTGTGTGCGTCTGGTGTTGGCGTGTGTGCAGCGCTGGACTGCAGAGACTGGTAGCTCACCGTTGTTGTGTGTGGCGCGCTCTCTTCCTCTCGCTGCCTTTAGAGATATCAAACCAGAAAACGTGATGATTGACGCAGACGGTCACATTGCGCTCGTGGACTTTGGTCTCGCGAAGCTCCACGTGTCGAACTACAATGGCGCAAAGACCATGGCCGGGTCGCCGCAGTACACAGCGCCAGAGCTGCTGCTCCCGAAAGCGAAGCGGTCGTACGGCAAAGCTGCGGATTGGTGGAGCCTCGGCATCTTACTGTACGAGATGAGCGTCGGGAAGTCGCCGTTCTACGATAACAACATTGAGAAGATGTACCACAAGATCCAGAACGACCCGCTCACGTTCCCCGACAAGCCGGAGCTGTCGGACGACCTGAAGGATATCCTGCACGGAGTACGTCGCCATCATGTTGCAGCTGCATGAGCTGGCAGCACACTCTAGAACTATCGAGTGGTCACAGTGCCGTCTCACCACTCGTCATCCTTGCCTCGTGCCTCAGTTTCTCCAAAAAGACGCGATGAAGCGCCTCGGAAGCAACATTGGCGACATCCTGCACCACCCGTACTTCCAGGCGATTGACTGGGACCTCTTGCTCCAGAAGAAGACGACGCCGCCATGGAAACCAGTCTTGGTACGAACATGCATGTGGGAGAGAGCCGCTATTGTCTACTCGCCTCGGTTGCTGACTGTGTCGACGATGTTGGTTTGGAATGGACATAGTCGTCGCCACTGGACGTCGAGTACGTCGATGCCGAGTTCACGGAGCTCGACGTGTCTCGCGAAGTGCAGTCACCGACTGACAAGTCGGCGTCGCGCTCGAAGGGCATCTTCTCGCTCGTGTCGAGTCGCACGGGCCGCAAAGCAACGCCGCCTGTGCAAGACCCGACGTTCAAGGACTTTACGTACTTTTGTGAAGACCCAGATGCGCTCGTGGCCGTGAACGACTTGGTCTCGGAGCTGCGACCGCCGCCGCCACCGCCGTCAGAGACTGACGAAGACTCGGAAGTCGACGTGAATGCGATTGCAGGCGACACGCCTGGGACGCCGCTGTCGTCGTTTGTCGAGCACGGCGTGCTGCACCCGCAAGTGAGCGAAGACGAGTTCCGTCTCGAGATGCGGAAGTTGGAGTCGACCATGGCCGAGCAGTTTGAGCGCGTCGAAGTGACGATCTCGCGCGAGCGACCTGCGCACCTCACACCAAATGGCTCGGCTCGCAGTGTCGAAGGCGCGTCGACACCGCACGCAACGGAAGCGAGTCCAGCGGCTGTTGTGTCTACGACCACGAGTGCAACGACGTCGAGTGTGACTGTGGCGTCGTACTCGGCTCACAGTCGGAGTCAAACGAGTCAGAGCTCTCGTCGGAACTCGTCTGGTTCGTCGTCAGACGGACCGCTGACGATGGATTAGAGTAGCGAGCGGCATGGCCGCAGCAAGCAAAGAGAGAGAGAGAGAGAGCGCGACAGGTCCGTCGAGTGAGGTGATGATGGTGGAGAGCACGAGTGCTGAGGGGGCAGATCAACAGACAAGCAGACAAACAGCAAGAGAGCGAGCGAGAGAGAGCGAGCGATGGATTTAGGTAGCAGAGGACACACACAGCAGGACGCTGCGTGCGGGCGTGCGTTTGCATCTTCAGAACACGAGAGGAGACACCGTAGAAAGTAACTAACGACCGACTTGAACATCTCTGGCTGGCGTCCTGGGTCGCTTCTTGCATGCGGCCGCTTCATGCGCTTGCGTGTTGGTGTTGATCGCATTGCCGCAGTGTCACTCGCCAAAGAAGTCGTCGAATCCAGACGTTGAACCTCCGTTTTCGATCACTGACCCGTCTTCTCCCAGCAAGCCCTTCACAACGAGTCGGTACAAGAACGAGAGTCCGCCAGTCGAGTAGAGCCGCAGGAGCGTCCATGCTGCGGCCAGGACGAAGATCGGGACAACGTACGACTTGTTCGCGCTTGAGACTGCATCAGCACTGAGTTTCGACTCCAAGACTTGCCGTGCAGTCTCGAGGAACTGGTCGCGGTCCGTGATCTTGTGGTAGTCGATACCTTCGCGCGCGAGCATCTGCGCAATCTGCGCGTTGCTCATTGACTGGAGCAGCACGCCGATCGACTCGATGAGAGGTGCGTCAGCGTCGTCATTACCCAGTGGTGGATCCATCTCGTCCGACGCGTTGCTTGGGTTGTTCCGCTCCTTCTCTTGCAGATCATGGAGCATTTGCTGGACGCTCGGGTCTGACAAGTCGATGCTAGCGACGCAGTGGTAGCATCAGCATCAGCACAAGCCTCAGACACACGAGTGATCGGCGTTGATGCAACGCACCCGTTCTTCTTTGCCTCGGCTATCATCTCGTCAGTCGGGTGGAAGAAGTCGACGCGCTTGAGCCGTCGGCTGCGTGCCATCTTGGCGTGGTCGATTTTGGCGCGGATCTCTTTTGCGTGCTCAGTCTGCCCTTTGCTCTCGCACATGCGCGCGAGTGCTTCGGCTTCACTCACCTAAGTCGTACACAAAGCGTGGTAGCACTGATGAGCAAATGAACAAAGAGAGCTGGCGAGTAGCCATACCATGATCGCACCTCTCGCTTGAACTTTCGCTCGCGTGCAGCGTCGTCATCGACATCGTCGACTGAACCTGCAGGCGCGACGTCTTCGTCGTACACTTGTCCGCGATCAAACATGCCGCTGAACGTCTCTTTGTCGAGCTTCTTCTGCTTCACGCGCTGCTCCTTGAGCTCTCGGAGCAGCTTGCGCACGTCCTTGTTGCTCGGATCGACACTGTACGCTTTCTCGAGGTCGACAATGGCTTGATCAAACTCGAGTGCACCAGACGACACGGGCGTAATGAGCGCTTGTGCGCGTCTGTTCACACAGTCGCAGCAGCAATGACAGCGAGCAGGTCAAGGGTGTCGCTCGAGTTCACTGGCACGACACGAGTGTGTTGGCAGTGGATGAGGTACTACTGACCTGTAGTACGCCTTGACATTGGTTGGATCCAGCTGGAGCGTGTCGTCACAGGCGCGAATGCAGACTGCAAAGTCGTTGAGTTTGAACTTGGAGACTGGCGTTCTCAGACCGCCATCGACAGAGTCAATCAACCCAGAGGCTCAGCATTCGAGCCATCTTCAGTGTCTGCACACACGCACAAGCGCACTCACCGGCAATGTTTAAGTAGCACGATATCTTGAGCGCTGTGAGGCGATGTTGGTCGGTCTCGTTGTCGCACGTGTAGTCAAACAGCACGAGGTCGGCGTCCTCGATGCCCTTCTTCTTCCAGCCCGGGTCCTTGTTCTCAATGTACTTGAACACTGCGAGCGCTTTCTCGTACTCGGCCACGGCTTCGTCCAAGTCGCCAGTGCTATAGTGCTCGTTCCCCTTCGCTTTCATGGCCTCTGCAGCGTCAATGCGCTCCGAGAACGCCAGTGTGCGCACACTCGTCACCGACTCTTGCATGAACATCGAGTGCTGAAAGTACTGCGGCCACGCGTCAAACTGCGTGCGCAGCTGCGCCTGCTGCGCGCCTTTGAGCTTCACTGCTTTGTTCATGAGGTCCGCGAACGGGTTCTCGGCCGCCATGTCCATCGTGCTCGTGTGCTCCTAGTTCGCTTCGTGTGTGATGCTCTTCGTGTGCTCCTAGTTCGCTTCGTGTGTGATGCTCTTCGTGTGCCAGTTCTCGAATGCGAATGCGAAGCGACGCGTCGGTTTGAAGAAATCGTGTATCCAAGACCTGCTCAACTTCGACTCGACTAACCTCTCGATTGTCTACGATGTCTCGAGCTCGCAACAGCGCACTCGACTGCTGCTGCTGAAGCTACTCACTGCGATCCATCTCACTCGTTCGCTCACGGTGTTGATCCGAATCAAACCGACAGGCAACCGTGTGTGCTGAGCCATTGCGCTCAAACACACCGATGAGCGACGCACACAAGTCCCACATCTCAGGGCGATGCGAAACAACGAGAAACTGCGTGCCGGCGTCGAGGCTCTGAGAACGAAGGAGCGAACCGAGTTTCGCGACGTTCACCGTGTCGAGAGCCGCATCGATCTCTGTCACAATGGAGCATGAGCAAAACGCAGCAAGCGCTGTATCAGCGAGTAAGGAGCGAGCGTACCGTCGTAGACGTAGAACGGGCACGGAAATGACGCTTGGAACGCGAGCATCAACTGCAGACGCAACAGTGTCGAGTGTCACGTGCTGTAGCATTCTTGATCGATGTAAACTTGTGCTTGTCCAAGTGCGTACCGAGATCGCACAGACGACTTGCTGACCGCCCGAGAGTCCGACGAACTGCAGCAGTCAAGCAAACACCTTCAATGTCATCAACTCGCACTTGGGAGCATCAAGCAAGTGCGTCATCACGTACGTTTTGCCAGTGGCTCTCGTCCGGTTTGCAGTGGAACGTCACGCCTTCTGCGAAGAACGTCGACTTTTCGAGCGAGAAGCCCAAGTAGCAGTCGCCATCCTGTACACTCAAGCACATGGTGTTAGACAGCAGGCAGACACAATGTCTTGGCACGTTGCTTGCACTCACGTACCTCGTTGATCGACTGGTAGATTCGAGACAGACTCTCGTTCACACGCCGTAGCGACGAGCAGAGGCAGTCGAACCTGATCAACCAAACTCAGTGAGCTTGGCAAAGCAGCGTGTGAATGGCTCAAGAGTAGCGACAACAGCCTACCGCTGTGCAATGAGAGTGTTCTGGTAGCGTGACGAGTCGTCCATCGTGCGCTCTAATGCTTCGATTCTGGTGTTGAGCTGACCGATTTGCTGCTGAAACGCAAGCGCTTCCTCCAGTGTCGACTTTGAAATCGTGCTCTTCACGCTCTCGAGGACGCTTCAACACACGAGACAGCAGTCAGACTATCAGTGACACAGAGCGTGCGCAACACTTGCAGGATACCGCCTCGCACCTCTGCTCGTCATCGAGCTCACTCAGTTCGTGCTGCAACGCGCGTCGTCGGTCGTTCGCAGACGGAACTTCGTCATGTGTAATCGAGTTGGCACCAGAGACGCTGCCGAGATCGCCAAGACTCGCTTGTTCCCGCTCAATGTCGTTGATGTCGCTCTTCGTCTTGGTGATCGTCCTCTGGATGCGCTCAAACTTGTTTCGCAGTGACTCGAGATCGTGATGGATTGTGCGTCGCGTCTTTGCCAGCTCGGATGCCTCGGTCTCGACTTGCGATCGCAGTTCTGTTGTGTTCATCAACTCTGCATCCAAACGGCTGAGCTCTTCGACTTGATGACGGAGTTGACTCTGGCACTCTTCGACTCTGATCAGCGCAACTTCTCGACGAGCTTGCGTTTGTTCCTAGTCATGCTCTCACGAGTTAGTTCGCATGCTTCAGTGCGACATCGACAGCGATGTGAGCAACCTCTCATCGCACCTGCGCATTCTTGTCCGACATTCGCTGCGCCTTCAGCTTTGCAATCTTCTGCTCGAGCATCTTGATTCGACTTTGCGCTTTGCTCACTTTCCGTGCAAGGTTCGCTCGAAAGCGCTTCAGCTCCGCTCGTTCATCGCGCGCTGAAGTGTTCGCATTGCCCAGTGCGCACTTGGACACCTTTGCTTGCAGTGCGTGCAGTGCACTGAGGTCAAGCAACTCCAAATCGGCTTTTGCCGACTCGAATGCAGCTGACGCTAGCTCTGCTTGTGCACCAAGCACATCAAGTTCGTTCTCACACTCGAGGAGCAGTTCCTACAAGAAAACCACAGCAGCACTCGTCAGTGGTTCATATGAACACCCAAACGCTCCTTCTTCTATCTCAGCACCGACCTTGAGTCGAAGAAGCAATGTACGATCCGAGTCGATGGCGTCGCAGACCTACACGCATCTCACTTAAGTCAGATCACAACACGAGCACATGTCCACATTGATGATCAAGCGCACGTACCGCTTGCAGTTGGCTCTGGTGCTCTCTTTGGGTTGCTTCACATTGTTTCAGCGCATTCGACAGCTCCGTGCATCTGGCCGTAGATGCCATCGCTTCATCGTCGCCGGTTGTCGCTGTTGCACCAGAGCTGCCTCGAGTACTCCGCACTTGCCATCGCTGCTTGTCGTCGCCATCTTGGCTGTACTGTCGAAATGCTCGGATCGAGCCGTCTGCAAAGTAGAGATCTCCGCGCAGCGTGACGCAGTTCTTTCGTCCTGCTTTCGAGACGCGCTCTGCCGTGTCGTCGTCGCTGCACACAAGCCATGCGCTGCAGTATCGATGGAACACTGGACGAAACGCGTCATCCATGCACTGGAACGTCGAGCACAGCGGCACGGGCTTGGAGACTTCAAGTAGTCCTGTACTTGAAGACGCTTGAACACGCTTGGAATACCCGCACGTCGACGGACTGCATCGAGACAAAGCTGCGAGTTCTTCCTGGATGCAGCACGACACGCGCCCAATGGATTCGGATGCAAAGATCTTGGTCACCTCGAGCGCAGTGGTTCGGTCGCGAACAACCACAAAGCCGAGAACTGACTGGAGCACCGAGTTCAAAGCGTTCGAGAACGCTGGCTCCACGAGCGCAAGCTCCCACAGATGTCCTGCGATGCCTTGGTGTCTGCTTTGCGCCTTCAACTGCTCGATCACGCGCACGGACTTGACGCGCGACACTTTGCGCTGAATCGTAGCCTGCGCGTCTGCAAGCTCTCGTCGCAGCGTGATCACGTCTTGATTGGATGCATCAATTGACTGCTGAAGCGACGCTTGTGCGAGCTCTTGCGTCACAAGGTGCTGCTCAGTTGCGTGTACTTTGAGCTGTAGCTGCACTCGCTTCGCTTCAGCTTCTTGCCGCTGCTGCACTTGCTTCTCAAACTCTGCTCTCGCTTTCTGAACGTTGCGCTCTCGTTTGTGCTGTGCAAGGATAACCAGTTGAGCAGCCGAACTGCGATGTAAGCAAACACAACGTGCATGTATGTATGTTGAGTCGGTCTTGTACCATACCTTGGTTTGCGTGAGCTCTTCCAGCTGCGCTTCATCTTCTGCTTGTTGGTTGTCGTCAGCGCTTGTCGCGTCATTGGCAGCAGTAGTATCGTCAAGAAGCTCGAGTCGTCGATCTGCATCAGCGAGCTCCGACTGCGCCACGTCGCACTCGGCTCTCTGAGTCGCGAGTTTGGATTGACAGTCCTCGAGACTGGATGCAAGCTCTGACTCGCGTTCTGCGAGCTCGTCAAGCCGCTTCAAGCACGTAGATGCATCTGACGTCGCAACATCGACCTCGGTCTGCAGTGCGATCTGGCGCCGAGTGTGTTCTGTGCGCTTGCTCTTCAACTCTTCTACGCGTCGAGTGCATTGCGCTCGTTGCGCTTGATTATCGGCTTCAGAGGCAAGTACATCTTGATACGACGCGTCGAGGTCCTTCATGCCTTTGAGGGCAGCTGCCATGTCCGTCTTGCTTTTAGAGAGATCGATTTCGTATCGCTGGTGCAATGCCGCAAGGACACACGCCAAGTCTCGCTTCACGCTGAGTTGCTGCTCTGCGTTTGTCGTTTGTCGCTCTGCCCACTCTGCAAAGCGCTCCACCTGGATCGCGAACTCAAGTGCGTCAGCAGACATCTTGTATGTCACTCTCACTGCACTTTTGCAGATGCTCGCACCATTGGTTGTCGTTTCTGCAGCTCCACTTGCAGCCTCGACACATCGTCTCGAGCGTCAACCAGCTCGGTCTGCGATCGATCCCACTCGCTCTTCAGCTCAAGGAGCTGTGGTGTGAAGCATGTGAGTGCCAGCTCGTGTGTGCATCAAATACACCGTCATACTAGCGCTCGTACCTGCTCTCGAAGATGAAGCGTGCCGCTGCGTGTCAACTCCAGCACTGGTTAGCAAGCCAAGCACCAACAGCGTCCTTGATGACTCTTGTGCATCATAACGTACACAACGCGCTCGCCTGCAAGCACATTGATCGTTGTAAGTTGGCTGCAATCACATCCAGTTCGCTCAGCGCATTGTACGAGACGTACAGAACTCGAGGAGCTCCAACGGCGACATGTGCGCAAGCGCAGTCGTGTTCCTGTGTCGAAGCGCTAGTTTGTGAGTGTGTCCTGAGAATATCGCGACCAAGACCTCGACTACTGGACGTACGTATGGCGAATGATGAATCGATCTTGGAGCGATACATCGATGCCGAAATGGCTGAGCGTCTCGAGCATCACGTGCTTGGTCATGCTCTGCAAGGCATTCTCGCTTAGTGGTGAACGTCCGTCTTGCAAAGTGCAGCCGACCACATCCGTTCTCGACTCGATCACAGCCATACCGTCCACTGCTCCTCCGCATGCCCGACTTTGACGAGATACTTGGACGCCGACCCAGTCTGCTCGCTCACTGACCGCTTCACCCACGCATGTTGGACACCACCTGGCGATTGCACTTCAAAGCAAGTTGCGACTGTCACCGTTGTCGTTGGATCTAGCGACCTCGCCGACGCGTTCACGAGATCCGAGAGTTCTAGCGCGCATGTACAACGCATGATGCGTGAGCATGAACAATCGCATCCATACAACCGTCATCGAACTTGTAGTCAAGACGCACTCTTGACGCGCAGTTGGTTCGCTGAGGCTCCCAAACAGAATGCGATCGCATCGACGATGCAGGACTTGCCCGCGCCATTGCGACCAAAGAAGCTGCGCGCACACACATTCACAACAGCATACATCAGCTCTTGATAGCTTTGAGCACTGTCGACTGCAGCGCTAGTACGCACCACACAAAGCGCTCAAATGTCGCCAAGTCGACGACACGCTCGTCTGCATAGTTCTTGAACGCGCTGTGCAGACGCAACGATGACAGTGCACAGATGAGCAAGTGCTGCCCCGTATGCAACGTGCACCCACAGACGGGAGCACCTGATCTCGACGCGCAGGATCCGCGCGCACGTGTGCACAGCTTGCATGAGTGTTGCGATCAATCGCCTGCTCGCTCTTGCTTTGTGCACTGCACTTGAAGTGAATTACATGATGTTTGTATCTGTCAGGAATGATGGTAAACGCGCATTTTGCGTTGCTTGCACAGCAACAATCCGCATCACAGCATGGCCATCAGAGCTCACTTTGCATTTGCTCGACGACCTCGCACTCACACGCCTTCAAGCTCCAAGACGATGCTCGCACTGCGCAAGGTAGCTGCGCTTGCGCTTGCTGCCGTTGCTGCACACTGGTGCACGGCTGCCGATGCGCGCATGATCCCATGGAGCCCGAGTCTGCGCACTTCGTTGCACCGCGCGCCGTGGCCGCTCCAGCAAGATGCAGCAGCACAGCTCCACGAGCAACTGGAGACATCGATCCGCGACGGACGGTTCCCAAAAGCTGGCCGCTCGCTCGCGGACAAGATCCGCGAAGCGAACGTGTTCCTCGACCGCGAACTCGGCAACCGCGACACTGCTGGCGTCGGCGTCAGTGCTGCAATCGTATACAAAGATCAGGTACGCGTGCGCATGGCTACGCATGATAGCACAGCACGAGTCCTCGTGCACTCCACCGGATACTGACGTTTTGTGCTTTCAGGTCGTGCTGAGCAAGGGATACGGACTCCGCCAGGCGAACGACAGCTCGAGCCTCGTCACAACGTCGACGCTCTTTGAAATCGGCTCAGTCACGAAGACGTTCATCGCAGTCGGCATCGCGATCTTGGTACGTACACTCGCTGCACTCAGTGGCGATTACCAGTCCATTCGACTAACGAGCGCTGCATGGAATGTGCAGGTGGAAGAAGGCAAAGTGGCTTGGCGCGACCCAGTGATCAAGCACTTGCCGACGCTCCAGCTCTTTGACAAGTACGCTGAGAAGTATGTGACGATCGGAGACCTCCTTGCAATGAACTCGGGACTCGGAGCGACGCTTGACATCGGATGGGCGTTCGGGATCTACCAGACCGACAAAGACTTGGTTGCTGCGCTTCGCGACGCACCGCCAGCACACTCGCTCCGCAGCGAGTACGAGTACGCCAACAGCAACTTTGCTATCCTCGGTCAGCTGATCGAGAGCGTCAGTGGACTCGAGTGGGACACGTTCCTGAAGCAGCGCATCTGGGACCCGCTCGGCATGAAACGCACGTTCGCGAGTCCATTCGCTGCGAAAGACGACAACGACACGTCTGCGGGTCACCTCTCGTGCGGCGGCGAAGTCATCGGACCGTTCAACCTCGCCACGTCCCCTGAAGCGCAACTCGTGATGGGCGGCAATGGTGGCAAGCTCGCAGCAGGAACTGTATTGTCATCTTCGGACGACATGGCCAAGTTTTTGCGCCTGCTGTTGAACAAGGGAAGCGTCGATGGCGTGACGATCTTGCGCTCGCCGAGCACCGTGTCGGAGATGGTCTCGGGCAAGAGTATCGTGAACGCAGAGATGACCGAGATGTTCAACAAGGGCGGCCACCACTTCGTCCCAGAAGGCAACACGCTCACAGCAGGCTACGGCTTTGACTTCATCAGTCCTGCGCTCTGGGGCCATGCGTACTTTGACAAGAGCGGCGACACAGCATTGCATCAAACCCGCACTGGGTTCATTCCAGACGACGAGAAGCTCGGTGTCATCATCATGGGGAACTCGCAGCTTCCGACGGCGCATGGAAACTACATCATCGACCACGTGCGGTCGTACGTCATGGGGATCTTCCTCGACGTCCCGAAAGACATGTTGGATTTGTCGTTCACCAAGTGGCGCAAGGACGACGCACTCAAGCCGATTCTCCCAGGTGCGCCAGTGTGTGGACCAAGCTTCTGGAAGAACCCACCAGAACTCGTGCTGAACGAGAACGAAGTCAAGGCAATGGTCGGAAGCTACGTCGTGGCAGCGTCGCCCAAGTTTTTTGGCACGGTCGAGGTCACTGCGACGTCTGACAACCGCTTGCACATCCGCGCTGGCAAGTACTCGGAACCACTGCGTTTCATTCAAGACCTCGGCGCGGATCAAGGCAAGTTGTTCCTGATGGGCGTCGGTCCGAGTGCGGGGCTACTTCCGATCACGAAGAGCACGAGCGACGGCAAGTACATTGTCAACATCGGTGTGGTGTACAAGCAGCAGTAGCTGTGCGACAGTGCGTTTGCCAGGTGCATGCTGGACAATCACGACGCTTCAAGGTGCACGCGCGCAACAGCACTCGAATGAATCTGTGCGTTGCGTCTGTCGATCGTGTCGTGTTGCTTTGATAACTGCTTGCTGTCGCACTTGTATCAGACCCCACAGGGTACAGCTCATTGTCGTCCGCGTATACGACCACCAGGATGTTGCAGTGTTGAAGTTGCGAGTGGTGCACAAGCGTTCAAGTATCGCCTCATGTATCTGGCTGGATGATGCAACGGGCTCGAATGCACGTCGATCGTCGAGTACTCAGGAGCAGCTCGCACATCCATGGCAGCGAGCGACAACATGGATGAATGCAGCGCTGTTGGAGCGCCATACCCCAGTATGTTATGGCGTTGGTTCAGTCCGATCCACTGGTGCGGCAACTCAGATGCAGTTGGTCGGTCAGATAGACAGACGTCGTCTCTGAGAACGCGTTGGCAGATTGTCTGGAGCGCAAGCTGAAGGCATAGGGGCGGTGCTCTGCTGCGAGGATCGAGCGCACGGCGCCGAACGATGCTCGCGACTCTCACTTCCAGTTTTGCAGCACAAGCAGCAACATCAGCAGCCTGCGACTCGAGCGACCTGATCGACAGTCATGACCTGGACACGTTTGGGATGGATGTGCGCCTTTGTCGCTGCGACGCTCTGCTTCCGTGCGACTGCAAGTGCGACACATAATGGCCACGACGAAGTCGAGAAGATGCTCGCAGCGATGGTACGGACGTTGGTGTGAGCGGTATACATGTATCGTGTCGACCGCACTAGAGGACTGGATGGCTTAGCACTTACTCCGAATGTGTTGTGTGCGTATGCGACAGAGTGTGGACGACATGCTCGGACAGATGACGCAGCTCGACATCAGCACGGTGATGCACCCAAACATGACGCTGAATCGCGAGCAAGTGCGCCGCCACGCGCAGCTCAAGGTCGGCTCGTACTTGAACTCGCCGTCTGCGCTCGGCGAGACGGGTGGGAACGGCACGCAAGCGCGCGTGTTCACTGTCACCGAGTGGCGACGCGTGCTCACGGAGATCCAAGAGATCTTTTTGGACGTGCGTGGCGGCCATCCGATCCTATACGGCATCGACTCGGTCCATGGCGCAGTGCACGTGAAAGGCGCCGTGATCTTTCCTCAGCAGCTCAACGCTGCTGCGACGTTCAACTCCGACCTTGTCGTCGCGATGGGACGCGCTACGAGTCGCGACACGCTCGCAGCCGGCATCCCGTGGCTCTTCTCGCCCATTCTCGAGGTCTCGCAGAACCCGCTCTGGGCACGAACGTTCGAGACGTTTGGCGAAGACCCACACGTTGTCGCAGTCATGGCCGACGCTATCATCCGGGGCTTGCAAGACCGCAACACCTCGGCAGCGTGCATGAAGCACGTCATTGCGTACTCCAAGACGCCGACTGGCCACGACCGCGAAGGCGTCACAGTCTCGGACTACGACTTGCTCAACTACTTTGCGCCGCCGTTCCTCGCGGCGATCCGCGCTGGCGCACTGACTGCAATGGAGAGCTACATCTCAATCAACGGCGTCCCAGTCGTTGCGAATCACAAGATCCTGCACGACCTCCTGCGTCACGACATGCAGTTCGACGGACCCATCGTGACAGACTGGAGCGAGATCAACAACCTCCACGAGTACCACCGAGTCGCTGCGACACACGATGCTGCAGTCGAGATGTCGCTGTTGCAAACACCGATCGATCTGAGCATGGTGCCGTACAACACGACGTTCATCGACTCGGCCAAGCGCGCGCTGCAGCGCCACCCAGAGCTTCTCGACCGGATCAAAACGTCCGTGCGCCGCATCTTGGCGCTCAAGCACCGCCTTGGACTGTACCGCACTCCAGTACCAGGCGCAGATGATGTCAGCAAGGTCGGTCAGCAAGCCGACAAAGACCTCGCGCTGCAGCTCGGTCGCGAGTCGATCGTCATCGTCAAGAACGACAACGCGCTGCTCCCACTGCGCAAGAGTACTCGCGTCTTCTTGACTGGCCACGCTGCGGACAACGTAGGACTGCTCTGCGGTGGATGGTCGCTCGTGTGGCAAGGCGTGTCGGGCAACAGCATGTTCCCGAACGGCATCTCGCTCAAGCAAGGCTTGCAAAAGTGCATTGGAGCCGACGGCTCGCTCGTGCAACACTTCAACGCGCTCGAAGCGAACGGCAGCTTCAGCTCAAGCGAGCTGGAGCAGGCAAAGCGCATGGCGAGCGCAGCGGACGTGACGATCATTGCGATCGGAGAAGGCGCGTACGCCGAGAAGCCTGGCGACATTGACGACCTCGCGCTCCCTCGTGGTCAGATTGAGTACGTCCGCGCGATCGCTGCGACTGGCACGAAAGTCGTGCTCGTGCTCGCACAAGGACGCCCGCGCTTGCTCAACGGACTTGCAGAGGTGGCACACGCTGTGATCTACGCCATGCTCCCTGGTGAACTTGGCGGTCAGGCACTCGCGGAGATCATCTACGGCGACGTGAACCCGAGCGGGAAGCTTCCGATCACATACCCAAAGCACGCTGCAGCGATCGCGATTCCGTACAACCACCGCGTGACGACTCGATGTGGCGACAAGCCGTGCGAGATGGAGTGGGCATTTGGCCACGGACTGAGCTACACCTCGTTCGAGTACAGTCTCCTCACGCTCGACAAGACCAAGCTCCAGAACAGCGACAGTGAGCGTCTTCGCGTCAGTGTCACAGTCAAGAACACGGGGCAGCGCGAAGGGAAGGAGACAGTCTTGCTCTTCCTCACGCAGCTCTACCGCGCCATCGCAGTGCCAGAGGTGAAGCAGCTCAAGAAGTTCCGCAAAGTCGCACTCCAGCCTGGCGAGTCGACGGTCGTGTCGTTCGAGCTCACGCACGAGGACTGGGGCGTCTTTGATCCGCAGATCGGTCGCGGCTTCCACCGCGTCGTCGAGAGCGGCGACTACGTCCTCGCTGTCAAAGCCGACACGGACTGCAATGTCTACAGCAAGGACGCATCGAGTGCGCATCCGCTGTGCGCTGCGTTCTCGATCGCATAGACCACGTAGGCGTCGTGAAGTGAGCGAGTGAATGAGCACAGAGGTGACGAGGGTAGAGACATCCGCGAGGTAGCTCCAAGCATACGGCGCTTGTCGCCATTGTCATCATACTCGCTATGCAGCATGCAATCTACACCCTTCACGCTCACACACCACACTTTCTCTACACGTCTGTGCTACTGTTCGCTGCTGCCGCTGGCGGCGCGAGCTCGAGGAACTCGAGCAAGATCGGCTGAGCACGCGTGTTCGCGCAGCGCTTGCAGACCTCAATGAGGTAGCCGTGGAGTCCAACGGTCTTCTCTTTAAGGTACGTCGGGTCGAACTTGTTCCACATGCGCGTCCCCGGGAGACTCGGGAGCTGCTCGTGCGGAATCACTTGGCGCAGCTCGCGATGGAGCTTTGCGAACTCCGAGTACCGCCGCTGCACGACACTGTTGCCAGATGACGACGACTTGACTTGCACGACAAACGCGGCGAACTGCACGTCTTTGTCGTCCAGTGTGAGCTTGTAGCCCTCGATCTTTGTGTGAAGCCACTCGCCCGTGGCGCCGTCTGCGAGTTCGCTGCTCTCAGACATGAGCAGCACAGCCGACGGACTGTTCTCGATCAAGTCCTTGTGGCGCGTCACTTCAGCCGTCGGTACTTGCGAGAACGCGTCGAGCCACATGTTGAACGACTCTTGGTCCTTCACGCGCATCTCCACAGACGTGCCAGTGCGCGAGACGATGCGGAAGAGGTAGCCGACTTCGTAGCAGAAGATGTGCGACTTGCGGAGCTTCACTTGGCCCGAGAACTCGAGTCGCGGTGAGTTCTCGTAGCACGAGACGTAGTCTTCCTGCACGACGATCCACCGGTTGTTCCAGCCCTCGTACCAGCCCTTTGCCGACTTCTCCTGCAAGAAGCCGGTCTTGAGCGCGCAGAAGTAGTCGAGACACAAGCCATGCGGCACTTCGGCCATGTGGAACTGCTCTCTGTCGAAGCAGTAGGCAGACACAACACAGCACAACGCATACGTGAGTCCTCTGTGCCAATCACATACACAGCCACCTCATAACGACAGTGCAGCTCGAACCTGCTCGACATCGCTGGCGTCTGCGCAGTGTCTGCAGCGCTATCACTGATGTTCTGGATCGTCTTTTGGATCACTGCGAGCCACTCGTCTCGCACGCGCGTCGATGGCGCTTTGAGCATGTACGTCGCAGACGACCCGGACGCTGGCGTCGCAGGTCGCGCAGGCGAGAACGAGCCTATGTTCGTTGGCACTGGCGGCTCGCTCGACGTGATCTTGAGCATGAACGAGTCGTCACCGTACGTCGCAGTCGAGAGCGGCGTGAGCTTCAGACGCCACTTTCGCCGACACGCGACTTCGTGGACGCGCTGGAGGATGAAGAGCCGGTCGCGCTCCATGAGCACGACGCGGTCGTGCGTGAAGCCAGTGCACCGATCGCGGATCGACGCGTTCGCAGACATGAGCACCTTTGTGTGTGGCGTCAGCTCGACAATGTTGCGCATGAGCTTTGGCAGCGGCTGCCGCGCGCTCTGGTACCGCTGGAGCTTCTCGGCGATCGGTTTGCAGATCTGCATGATCGTAAAGAGCACGACGTCTTCGCTCATCCAGTACGACGAGTGTGACGCGGACGCAAACGCGATCTCCATCATCCCCTGCTCGCGCTTCCGGCGCTTCATGACAAAGTCGAGGCGGTGCGGGAAGCCATGGACTGGCGCAGTCAAACTCTCCCACATCTCTTGGATCTTGCCAAACGTGAAGCCTCGCACAGCGTGTGCCTAGTGGTCGTGGCAGCACATACAGTCGACGCATCACAGACAGTCAGTCTCTTCAGACATCGTGGCAAAAGGCACTGCATTGGACTTGACGCACCTGAATGAGCTGCACTGGCGCTTTGTCGTGCATCTCTTGCTTGATGAGCGGCTCGACGCGGTACGCGATCGGGTCGATCGGGTGGAAGATGTTGAAGTAGCGCTTGCACTTGGGCATCTTGATGCCAGGCGTGAAGCGTCCTTCGTCAATGTTGAGGTCGCCGCGCGAGAGGATGAACACTGGCACTGGCGAGCTGCACATATGATGATGAATGGACCATCACGATGCGTCAGTCAGGCGCTCATCCATAGCCTCACGAGCGTACAATCGCCAAGGACGCACCCTGCGCCAAAGAAGTTCTCGACTTCGAACTGGAGACCAGGAAAGTAGACGCCGCTCGTTGAGCGCTCGCCTGCGTCGTGCGTGAGCAAGTCGTACGTGATAACCGAGCCGAGCGAGTGCGCAAAGATTGAGACTTTGCCGTCCCAGCCCGGGTGCTCTTCCATGAACACGCGGTACTTTTGGTTCAGCTGGTGCGTCACCGAGTCGACGATGAGCTGGCCGTAGCGAGGCGAGAGGTAGTAGAGCACGTCCATGAGCGTCTCCTTGCTGAACTCGCGAATGCTGTGCATCGTGGCGCAAGAGAGAGAGGGATGACGTCTGTCAGTACGGCTGTGCAGCAGCAGTCCTAGGACTATCCCAGTAGCAGCAGCAAGTACACATCCATCAGTCGTACCCGGCCGAGCCCTCGGGGCAGATGAGGTCAAAGATGTTGTCGAGACCGGTCGGCTCGTGCAGGTCTTCGTGCCACTCGATCGACTGCATCTCGAGCGCAACGGGGATGTCGCGGAACATCGTCTCGAGCATCGAGCGGTACAGATCGCGGAACGAGTGGTTCCCGCCGTCGAGCCCTGCTTGGCCGTTCCAGGACTTGAGCTCGCCTTCTTTGAAGTCAATGTGCTGCCCAATGCCGTGGATCACAAAGACCAAGTGGTTGATCGGACTCAGTCGGAGCTGCAGGACATCGCAGACATCGTCAAGTACGCGTCAGTACGGCGGCGTCTGTCGTCAGTCGCAGTTGAGACAGAGCGTATCAATGACAAGCGAGAAAGAGAAGAGAATGAGGCTCTGACCGTAGTTGGCAGGTCTTCCACGTGGTCATCATCGCTGTCCTCGTCGTCCACTGCATCCACACAGGCAACTGTGAGTCACACTCACACACACACACCAGCGTAGATCCAACGCACGAGAACGCACCAGTCGACGGCTCACGTGCACGTGCGATGTTGCTGTAGCTCTTGTTGCGCTCTTCGCTCTGGTTCGCAGTCTGCACGCGATGGCGCTCGACGCTCGCGTAGTGCACTTTCAAGAGCGGGAACCGCAGCGCTGCTTGCGGTAGCAGCCGCGCAAAGTCCAAGACGATCGGACCGAGCACGTCGCGTGCAATGTGCTGCTGCAGGTACTGGTAGAACTCGTCTGCAGTCTCCTTCCCCGTCCCAAACTCAAACGCGTGCACCTTGAAGCGCTCGAACTCGTCGTCATTCGCACCAAACGCTTTCTACAGAGGCAGACAGCAGTGCGTCCATGCGCAGGGCGTGCGTGTGAGTCGTCAGCACAGTCGACAGCGTCATGGAGTCGTTGCAAGCGCATGTCAATGCACTAGCGCACCTTGACACGCGCTGTGACGTCGTCGTTGAGCGCAAGCGCCTCTTTCTTCTTTGTCACAGGGATGACGTCCTGGAACGCGTCGCCCAAGTCGTCGTCGTCGGTCTCGTCGCGACTGTCGGAGCTGTACTCGGACGTCATGCTCTGGCGCAAGGACGAGTCCGACTCGGTGCGCTCCATGCTGCTGAACTGCTCTGGGTTCGTCTCGACAATGTCAATGCTCTCCTATCGACCGTAGCAGCACACATAATCACAAGCGCCATCGTCAGTACCAACCGACAGGCACAGCCGTGGAGGCACACGCACAGTCATACTCACGCGAACTTTCTGCTTGAACAGGTCGATCGTGTCGTTCAGGATGAGGTCGCAGTCCTGGAGCGCGCAGATGTTCTGCCAGACCGTGTCGCGCGTGAGCACTGCGAGCGGCTTGCCGTTCCACTCCATCGACGCCTCGCTCTCAGTCTCAAAGTTCTCGGCCTCTTCAACGAGGTGCTCCATGCGTCGAATGAGCTCCGTGATCTGCTTCTTGTACAGCGCAATGTACTCCTTTGCGAAGAACGCGCGCTCGGGCACGTCATCAACGCTTGCAAAGTCTGTCGAGAGCGACGCGATGCTCTGGTCGCTCGCATTGCGCCGCGGCAGCTCTGCGACGTGGAGCGCCATGTCTTGTTCGGTGCGCACGAACAGGTGCGTCTCAGAGTGTGGTGCGAGCGAATGCAAGCGTCTTCGCACACAAGGATCGCGGGCGTGCGACGCAGAGGAGGAGGGTGCGCTTATGCCACGCGTACTTTGGATGCGCCGTGCGTGAACCGAGCGCAATCCACAGATCGGTGCTCGCCCACGCGTCAACCGACCCAATCGATCGAGCGATCGATGATCTCAGCAAGAAAGTGATCCGAGCATGGCATGACGATGACGGACCCGCAACAAAGCGAGTAGAAACAAAGCAGCAGCTCTCTGCGCAACACATGGCTTTCTGTTTCTGCAAACGTAAGTCATACAACAAACAAGTCAGCACAGGACTGACTCGCATGCGACATGTGTAGCCGTTTAGGTGCACCACACCACAATTTGACATCAACCACACCACTGAATTCCAAATACCACACCACACATTCACCTGTGTGGAGCGGCAGGAACTCGTTCTCGAGCGGCGGCAGGTTGTACGAGTCCCAGAGCATCGCGTTCATGCACCGCGCGTCGAGGTTCCAGCGCGTGAGGATCATGTCGACTTGCTCCTTGCGCTCTTCCGGGGACAAGTGGCCGTTGTACTCGCGCACGTCGAGCGTAAAGTGGCGCA
>JAASFN010000087.1:0-44344 GCA_023333795.1 Globisporangium rhizosaccharum
ACTCCTTGTGACAGCAGCAGTCGACGCCGCGAAGGCGAAGAAGCAGCACTACACGAGCTAGCAAACAACAAGTACCAACGAGTGACGCCATGAGCGCGCGGACGCACTCGGCTTCGAGTCGAGGCTCATCGGGCGTATCAATTTAATATGCGCACTTGTCAGTAGTTGAACGACCAAGGATGCTTTGTTTATATGCACGACCGAGGACAGGTGTGGCTTCGTATATATGGGAAATTGTATGTGGAATGCCCACATACAATTTCTTATATCAAGGCATTTTGAAGTGAATCCGACGTGAAAACGTGCGCGTGCCTTCGTCGATCTTTGGCCGCTGCATTCGCCATTTGCTGCGGTCGCACGTAGCACTCGTCTCGTCGTCGATCTTCCCCGAGCTTCACTACACACACGCTCTCTCGAAATGTCGACCGCGCGCATGATTTCGACTGGCACCTCGCGCACGCGTCCGCTGCTCACGACGATGCTGCCAAAGGGCACGTTTGACGGCAAGATCGCGCTCGTGACAGGCGGTGGCACTGGTCTCGGCAAAGGCATTGCGACGAAGCTGTCGGACCTCGGTGCGACGGTTGCAATCATGAGCCGCAAGCGCGGCGTCGTTGACCTCGCAGCGCGCGAGATCGAAGAGATCACGGGCAACCCTGTGATTGCGCTCACAGGCGACGTGCGCGACCCAGACCAAGTGAAAGCCGCAGTCGACGAGCTCGACGAGCGCGCGGGCATCCCGACCATTGTCGTGAACAACGCGTACGTAGTGCGAATGAAACGTACTTTGCGCGCTTGTACTGCGTATCTCGACTGTACTGACACTCGCTTGTGTGACTGACTGCCTGACGAACCAACGGACCTGCAGTGCGGGCAACTTCATCTCGCCGTTTGAGCGCCTGAACGCCAAGGGCTTCGGGACTATCGTTGACATTGTGCTCAAGGGCACTGCGAACGTCACGCTCGACGTCGGCAAGCGCATGATCCAAGCCGACACTGGCGGCGTGTTCCTCAACATCACGACGACGTACGCTGAGACTGGCTCGGGCTACGTCGTGCCGTCTGCGGCTGCCAAGGCGGGCGTCAGCGTACGTACTACCTTTATCTGAGTCGCTCTGTCGACCCTAGCAAGCAGTAGCTGTCCTGGGCGTATAGCTGACTCTGTACTGCGCTTTGTGGTTCACAGGCGCTCGTCAAGTCGCTCGGTGCCGAGTGGGGCAAGTACGGCATCCGGTTCGTTGGTGTTGCGCCAGGTCCGATCAAGACCAAGGGCGCGTTCGATCGCCTCGACCCGACTGGCTCGTTCGAGAAGATCATGCTCGAGAACAACCCGTCGAAGCGGTTTGGCGAAGTCGACGAGCTCGCGAACCTCGTGACGTACCTCACGAGCGACTACGCGAGCTGGATGAACGGCGAGATCATTCGCTTCGACGGCGGCGAGACGGTCTCGAACGCCGGCGAGTTCAACATGTTTGACGCCGTGAGCAAGGACCAGTGGGACGATCTCGAGACTGCGATTCGCCAGTCGAACGAAAAGAGCAAGAAGGACGCGAGCAGCTAGAGCGCGACAGAGTCTGTCACCTCTTTGCTCGACTGATAGCAGCCGTAACCGTAGCCGTACGATCCACAACACTCAATACCAACAACCTCGTATGTGTGTCTGTCTGTCTATCATCTAGTGCTCATGGTGAGATGTGTGACACTGTGCAGCAAACGCCATGAGCTCTGCGAGCTTGTCGTACGTCTCGGGACCACCCGTGCGCTCGCTTGGCTTGAGCGAACACACGACGTCCATTTGCTCGAGCAGCATGCGCTTCGTCTCGTCGTAGCGCAGCTCGAGCTCTGTGAGCAAGTGACGCAATGAGTTGGAATGTGAGTACCGATGGTATGTGCATCAAGCGAAAGCGCAAGGACGCACCGCGTAGCTGCTGCAGCTCGCGCCGCAACACAATCGCAAAGTCCTGCTGTTTGCGATTGCGACGCGCACTTAGTGGCGCGTCGTGCGCTCCGATTGCTGCAGTAGATGGCGCAGCAGTGAGGAACGCCCGCGTTGGGCCAGGTGTAAATGATGTGCCGTGGTCGTGCTGCAGTCGCTGGTGTCTGTCGTCATGCGCTGTGATCGAGCGATCGATACAGTGCGCGCTTGCGTCGTTGCATTCGCGTTTGCACGAGCTGTTAACTGTACGCTTGCCACCGCGGCGCTCAGGGGATGCAGCAGGCTTGCGCGGAACAAACTCGCGCATGCGACCGCATGTCGCGATCTGCCGCTCGCTCCTGTAGAGCGTTGAGCGCAGCTTGCGCATCTCGCGTGTGTCCATGAGCTGCGGGACGTACCGCTCCGAGTCGTTCACTTCATCGCCGTCATCATCATCATCGTCGTCGTCGTCACTCAGGAAGTGACCTGCAGCGAGCCACGCATCTTCTTCAGCAAACTCGTCGTCGTCACTGCTACTATCGTTGTCTTGTGCATCAGTGCGTTCGCTCTCGTCAAGAGCTTGGTGGAGCGTGACGCCATCTTCACTCGTCGATGTGTGCGATTGAACGTGCTCGAGCTGCTGGTTCTCGTTGTTTGTACCAGTTGTGTGTAGCTCAAGAGCGAGTGCTGGAGCTTGTACGTTGCTGCTGTTGCTGATGCCATCAGTGCACTGTGCGCTCATGCTAGTCAATGCAGACGCACAAGTGCTGACAGACAGCCGAGCGACAGCCACAAGCAGCTCAGCAACAATGTGCGTCGCTTCGCGACCTTGATGAGTATCGTTGACGCATGAATTAAAAGATCATACTCGTGTCGAAATACTATAGTGCTAAAATCAAGGTAACCGATATTCGCCACAGTCTTTGTCGCCTCGACGCCTCAATTGACAGACTGGAGC
This sequence comes from Globisporangium rhizosaccharum, assembly GCA_023333795.1. Taxonomy (NCBI): domain Eukaryota; phylum Oomycota; class Peronosporomycetes; order Pythiales; family Pythiaceae; genus Globisporangium; species Globisporangium rhizosaccharum. The sequence continues at coordinate 2,874 of JAASFN010000087.1, forward strand.
TCGACGATGGTCCTGCGTCACGCTACCTGGCGCGCTGCGCGTCTGCATCGCGGCGCTGCGCTCAGCCGCACTAGCGCGTTTCAGCCGCTTGCAGCAGCAAGTGTGAATGGTGTCACGGCATTCGGCTCTGGCTTCAGTGAACGCCGCTTCTCGAGTGTGCCAGGAGCATCGTCACTCGATGAGACCACAACGACGCTGCTGTTCACGGACGGACAGCTCTCTGGTATGTCCTGACGTACTCGCGAGTAGACTCGAAAGCAATGGTGAAGCTCACAGCAGTGAATCGTGTCCATGCAGATGCTGCTGCCTCGGTTGCAACCGGATCTGGCGACACGTGGGCGCTCATCCAAGGCGTGCAGTCGGTCATCGAGACGATCCACACGACCACCGGCTTGCCGTGGTGGGCAACGCTCGTAGTACGTCACTCTCCACTGTGATCACACAGTACGCTTGCTATTGCGCATTGGCAAAGTGAGCGACACACTGACGTGTGTGGGCTGCGTGTGTTTGCTAATGACTGGCTGCAGGCGACTGGCGTCACGTTCCGCGCTGCTGTATTCCCGCTGTTCGTGCACCAGATCAAGGCGACGCAGCGGCTCATGCAAGCGAAGCCAGACTTCTCCAAGCTCTACTCGGCGTACAAGTATGCGCGGACGTTCTTGGTACGTCCTGCCGCCCATAATCTCTCCATCAGTCTGGCACGATTGTGAACCGATGCACCTTGGAGCACTAGCCCACGTCTCACTCTCTCCCTCCCTCTTGTGTCTATGACCGTCCGACTAGCCGGCGTCCGACCACAAGGGCCACATTGACGCCATTCTACTCGGTCGCAAAGGCGTCAAAGTACGTGTGTCGAACTGGGTTATTTGGGTTTTGGGTTTTGGGTTTTTGGGTGCTAGTCGCAACAGCAGTGCCCTCTGCTGCTGACACTTGTACTGACTCGACTGTGTGCGCTTGCCGATAGCTCGTGATGAAGAAGTACGAGACGCGACCAGTGCAGGCCGTGCTCGGCTCGCTCGTGCACGTGCCGCTGTTCATCCTCATGGCGTACAGTGCGCGCGACATGATCCGGTCTGGGAACTTTGCAGGTCTCGACACTGGCGGCTTCCTCTACTGGACGAACCTCGTCGAGTGCGACGAGACGTACGTACTCCCGCTCCTTGCGTGTGGCAGTACGTACTGGAACATTGAGCTCGCATTCAAGAACAAGAGCGCGCTCTGGACCGAGCTCGGCCAGGGCATCCAGTTCATTCCGCTCTTGGCGTTCCCCGCGGTGGCGCTGCTGCCGCAAGGCGTGTTCTTCTACTGGCTTGGCTCGTCCTGGTCGTCCATGGCGCAGACGCTCGCAATGAACAACAACGCGTTCCGCCGCCGTCTCGGTCTGCAGCCGCGCATCGCCGCGCCGGAGAGCAAGCTCGCAGCTGCCGTCGCAGCAGCGGAAGACGCTCGGGAGCCGACTGTTAGTGCAGACACGACTGCCGGCAAGCGCTAGGACCAAGGCACTGCAGGAAGCAGACAGGTAACGAGCCACGTAGCAACACACACACACGAGAGAGTGTGTGTGAGAGAGGAGCGAATGCAAACAGAGCAACCGTAGACGGACAGTCGCTGTCGCCGATATGAGGCAATGGTTGTTGCTTGGTTCCCTACGCTGTCTGGGTATGACTGTCGAGTCAGACAGGCAGCTCTCTCGCTTGGCTCTTCCCGTACACTTCCTCACTCTCGCACAAGCTTACGTTCATCACATGACGCTTTATGAGTCGCCTTGTCGAGCAGCACTGCATGACGCCAAGTACAGGAGCTCATGATCATCGAGGAGCATCTGCATCCTCTGCATCCTGTATTGATCGTCGTCGATGATGATGATGATGATGTTGACGCTCTGCAGATGACGCCGCATTCGCCATCTGCGAACAACATACAGAGCGCTGTTCGACGGCAACAACCCGATCAACAGAGAGACAGCGGAGTCGCAGCATACACCGAGCAGTCAGTCAGCTCGTGCGCTCGTGCGTCGATCCAGTTGTTGCAGTCGTCCGCCTCTCTTGGCGCTTTTCATGGCTTCACCCAGCATTTCCCTGATTTTTGTCACTATATCATACTCAACACAAGTGAGTTATTGAATCAGTGATCGCTGGAATAAAAAGACCTGCTCACTCCCTCACTCAAGACGACGACGACATCGAGCACTTCCTCTTCCATCTCTGCGCACGCGTGTCCGGCTGTCAGCGACCGACCTCATGCAGCAGCACGAGACTGACCACGATGCAGACGCAGCAACGCCGTCACCCTCGCTGCTCACAGCGTCACACCTACTCGTGCTCCAGCACGGTTTGCACGGGAGCGAGCACGACTTTGCGAACTTTGTGCGTCTCATGCGCGAACACCTCGCACAGGAGAGCGTGTATGTCCACAGCGCAACGAGCAACGCTGCGTCGTTCTTCCAGACGTACGACGGCATTGACATGGGCGGCGTGCGGCTCGCTGACGAGATCCAAGCGCTCGCTGCGCGCATGCCAAACCTCACAAAGCTCTCGCTGCTTGGGCACTCGCTCGGCGGTTTGTACAATCGCTACTGCATTGGCGTGCTCTTTGCGCGCGGCTTCTTTGCAAACATCGAGCCAGTGGTACGTCTCTGCTACAGTCGCTCTTGTATGAACAGTCTGTGTGTGTCTACTGCGGTACGAGCCACTGACGTCACTCGTACGCTTGCTGTTGTCGATAGAACTTCATTACAATGGCGACGCCGCACTTGGGCATTCGCCGACCGCAGCGCGGGTCCGTCAACTTCATGTACAACTCGATCACGAAGAAGCTCTTCCACAGGTCCGCGACGCAGTGCGTGATGCGATCTCTCTCGTTCTCTCACTCTCCATTGTGTTCGCGACCAGCAAGTCTGCTAACTTGGTGTGACTGCCATGTCTCTAGGACGGGCCAGCAGTTCTTCCTCACAGACAGCGCGAACGAGCTCACGCACGAGCTGAGCATGAACTCGATCACGACGCAACTAGAAGGGAACACGCCGAGCTCTGGTGCGTCGTCACTGTCTAGTCTCCCTCTCTCTCTCTCTCGCTCGCACTTGGCCCAGTTCGCTGCTCCTCGTACTAACACCAGACCTATGGGGACACTGTGATGCCGCGTACGTGTGCCTGCAGTGCGAGGCGATCGCCAGGGCACGCTGCTGATCTGCACAGACGCTGTCAATGGTGACGGTGAGCTCTACGAGTACTACTACTGCGTCTTGCGCGACCAGATGCTCCGGTTGTACGAGATCGAGACCCACAGCATCGAGCACACGGCTGCGAACCCCACGAGCGTGCTCGAGATCGACCTCAAGCGCGCTGACGTGACGCTCTCACTGCCGCATCGACCACCAACTGCGCACGCAAAGCGCGGGAAAGGTAGCAGCAGCAATGGCGGCGGTGGCGGCGGTCTCTCGAGCCTGTACTCGGGTCTCTTGAGCCTTACGCGCCGCAGTCGGAGCAACAGCTCGGCGTCGCAGCAGAGCACAGCGTCAGGCTTGAGCGACCCAGACATGGACACTGCGTCGCACGAGCCGTACGAGATCACGATCACGTGGACGTCGACTGTCCTAAGTGACATGGGGAAGCAGCGCAAGTGCGTCATCCGCATCCCAGCAGAAGAGATCGACCGGGACTGGAAGTGGCTCGTCGCACTGAGCAACAGCGCCTGTGGCGTCCGGTGCCTCACGAAACATAACGACGTCGATGCAAAGCGCGACGCAGAAGCGATCGTCGCGCCGCCGCTGCTCTGCTGCATGGCGCGCGGTCAGTTTGTCCAAGCGCTGCAGCTCTTCCAGACCCGCACGCTGTACGCGAACGTGTTCTTTGACCTCCAAGTCCCGTACTCGTGCGCGTCGATCCGCGCGTTCAATCCATACCGCATGGAGACGACCAAGCGCTCGACGTCGCCCGTGTACCCGCACATCACGCTCTACTCGATCGGCAGTGCGCCGCTCGTGCGCGATACGCTCACAGCTGAGATCCGCGTCCAACTTGCGAGCAAGCGCGGCCCAGTGCGGTTCTTCTCACAGGACGGACACCGCAAGCGCTTGTCGCTCACGGGGACAATTGGCAGCAGCAGCGGCACGCACTCGCTCCCGACGAACTTTGAGAGCGAGCACGACGACAGCGATGCGAGCGCGGACAACCGACACACTGTCATGGACGAGACTGAGTTTGCGCGCCGGTCGGGTGCGTCGATGGCGTCAATGGCGTCGAGCGCGTCGTTCAGTGGCGACGGCTCGCGCTCGGACCCGTTTGTCGATGGTGATGTCGTTGTTGACCGCGTGCACGAAGCGTTCAGCTCGGACTCGGAGCGCGACGCACTGCGCGGGATGCTCGTGACGCTCCAGAGCGTTGGCTGGCGCCGCATTGACGTTGTGTTTGACAATGTGCTCGCGCACGAGCGCATCATTGCAAAGCGCGCAAACCCGTCGAAGCTCGCCGAGTCCGGTATTGACTTGGTCTACCACGTCATGAACGTCTTTGTTGTGTGACACGTCAGTGTCCAAGTGCGTGCGTCTGTACGAGGAGGCAAGTTGACTTGTAGTAAGCGCAACGATAAGTAGGAGAACTTAACGAAAGCATGGCCAACATATCAAGTAGACCGAGCTTGAGCGCATCGCTGAGTTGTGAGCAGCTCTGATCGTCAGCGTGTTGCCTTTCATGTGCAGCGCTTCAAGATCCACCCTTTGAACTCGATTAAGTGCGAACACGTTCGATAAAGTACGAACGGACATTTCATGGAACCTTCGTTCGCACAAATGTGAACCCATACTTTGTGCAAGTGAGGTGGATCTTTTGTTTTCCAAGCAGCTCAGATCAGGAAATCCTTCCAGACGCAGACGCAGACAGCAAGCAGCTGGATCTGCGAGACGCAGCAGACGGTGACGTCCAGTGCGCCGGCTGGTCGTCGCGGCGCGCGAGGAAGCAGCACGCGCGTGTGAGAGTACACGCCTTCATATTGCTTCGTTTGCTCCTGCTGCACGACAGCACAGACGCTCGTCGACCGACACATATACGTATTGAGTCGCTCAACATGGTGGCAACAGCAACTGCACCGCCTGGGTCGTCAGCAGCAGCAGACGAGCGGCTCCCGTACAACACGACTACTACAACAACTACGACGACAACCATGCGCAGTAGCAATAGCCACAACAGCAGCGGCAGTGCTGCCGCTGGGCTCTGCGCCATGGTCTCGTGGTGTTTCCAGTCTCCGCATGCGGCAGGCGCAGCAGACGACGACAGCATCTACATGAGTCAGCAGCAGATGAGCGCGCGCAAGCTCCCGCTTTTTCGCGGCGACAGCCTCAGCGCAAAGACTGCAACGAATAGCAGCAGCGTCGAGCAGTCGGTTGTGCTCGCGGGCTATCAAGAGCCGCCGCGGTGGGTCAAAGACGCGCTTGTTGACGCTTGCTCGCTCTGCAGCGACGCGTTCGATCTGTTCAACCGCAAGCACCACTGCCGCGGCTGCGGGCTCGTGTACTGCAAAGCATGCGCGTCGCAGTCGGACCGTGTGATCAAGTTTGGCTTCCTCACGCCTGTGCGACTGTGCAACCCGTGCGCAGCGCAAGCGACGCTCGAGAACGCGTTCTACGAGACGCACTTGCCGCTGCTCGAAGCCGGCGACGTGCTCAACAAGTACGGACTCTTGCGCAAGCGTGCTGTACAAATCAAGTTCATTCGCTCGAAGAGCATTTTGCAGTACCAGCGCATCGACATGGAGCTCCGGCAGTTCCACGGTACGTCCATCTTGGCGCGTCCTACTGTATACTATCGCCATGCTCCACTGTGCCTCGTACGTAGACTCACAATTACTTGCCTGGCTCGCTTTGAGCAGGCGAGATCAAGGCGATCTCTCTCGATATGATCACGAACGTGCGTGAAGCGGCACTCGACAAGGAGTGTCCGGACCTGGGCTTTGTGATCGTCGTCGGTGATCAAGAGCACCGCTTTGACGCTGCAAGCGCACACAAGCGCACGCAGTGGGTCCTTGCGATCCGCAGCGCGTGTAGCGTCCGCAATGCACTCATTGCCGCTGAGCGTGAGAAGCGCGCGAAGCTCCTGGCGCACGAGAACGACGAGATCAAGCGCATGGCCGAGAGTCTCCGACAGATGGAAGATCGCAAAGCGTCGTTCCATGAAGACCGACTACGCAAGCGCGCCGAGCAGCGCGAGTCGCTTCGCGCCAAGTACAGCATTTCGTCCAGCACGTCTGCTTCGTAACGACAGCGCTGGATGGTGAACGTGCGACTGGCGAAGCGCGCATTACTTGTGTAGCTGGAGCCAGTACAATTGCTCTCTCTTTTGGTAATGAATGGATCTTTGCGTCGATTTGTAATCTCTGCTCTTGTGCTAGCACGGTGAAGAACTGTTCATGTGTGCACAACGCGATGGACTTTGTGTGTCGGAGTGCACCGAGATCGAGCCGAGGTGCATTGGGAAAAGTGAAGCCATTTCCCAAGTCAGATGGCAATGACACGCGCGACTTGGACTTTTGCGACTGAATCGCAACAGCCAATCAGCGCGCTGCAACCCCATGCTTCATACCCCTTTCAAATCGATAGCGCAAACTACGCAACGCAGTACAAATATACTGTATAAATCAATTGTTTGTAATAAATAGTGCAACTGCCAATATGAGTTCCTACAACCTGCGACTTGAACTTGGTGTTGCGTCGTGTCGTTGTGTCAAATTTGAAAATCTTGTAGCTACACATACCCTTTCAAATACGATCTAGAAATTGACCTGTTTGGCTCAAAAAACGCTCTCATAATTAGATAGTTTGCTTGAAGCGATTGCATCGCGTTTCAATGCATCGATCTGCTTCGAGAGGGTCGCAAACGAGCTCCGCAGGTCGACATGACAAGTCATTTCAGAATTAGCGATCACCTGCACGCGCCGCTTTCGTCGCTGCTTCCACCTTTACATCACAGTCTTCTGCACGACTTGCAACGACAATGCCGCAGATCCCGCGCTCGCAGCACGCACACACGTCGGCGTCGATCAACGACGCGCTCCTGGCGACTGCACACGCAAAGCGCTCGATCTACGAGAACACGCGTATGTCGGGCGAGCAAAAGTTCCGCCACAAGCTCCCGATCAACCAGTTCGCAGAGAAGTCGGACCGCTGCAGCGACGCGACCGACAACCTCTACGCCAACTCGCTCACGAACCTCTTCAAGACGTCGCGCTCGAGCCGCTTGTAAGCGCGGACTGGGTGGCTGTTTAGCGTGCTTGCCGTCACGCTCGTGCCTGCGTGCGAGTCGTCATGTAGCGCCACCAACACGACTGCGCTGATCAAGGAGCACACCTGCGTGTGTGTGCGTCGCGCGTAGCATCGAGCGTCTCGCTCACTGTAACTTATCGCAAGTCATGTACATTCCTCTTCCATTCATTGTGCTTTTTTCTGTCGTTTGCTTTGATCGTCTGAGTCACGATCGCTCTCTCACCTGCGTCGTTGTGCGATTGATGTGGATTCCGACGTGCGTCATGACGTCAAGCACGTTGAAGTACACGATTCGCATCATCGCGAACCGATCCGATGGACGACAATCGCTTCGATCGCGAAAGCGACTGACCGACCTGGTGCACCTACGCGACCTGGTGCACACTGAGGGCGAGCGCGCCATAGGTCTGCTTTGAGCGCATGAAGTGGTGGGCATTAGGAAAGCCGCCCGCCACATGTGTGCGTTCTTGTCGTTTGGTGATCGTTCCACCGTCTGTCTCTCGATTGCTCGCGACTCCAGTATGCTTGAGCAATCGAGCGATGTGAAGCGCCAAGTGCTTGCTTAGCGCGCAAGAGCCTCGGTGGCTTCGCGCTCGCGAGCGCACAACGCGTAGCAGTGGTGCGGCTAAGATGCGCACGCTTTTCGCTCGAGTGAACAACACGATAGGCATAGAGAGTGCTCGTCCATCGGTTCAGCGTCGCAGCACGCGGGATCGGCAACAAGTTGTAATCCTAGAAAGAAAACAGCCGACTTAGTGTCATCGCCGAGACGACGACGACAGTCAACAGCAGCAGGGACATTCACGCTCGTGCCTCCTCGCGCCCACTGCTCGCAGCACCGCCGACGCCACTGCAGCAGTACGCGCCGCACGTAGCAGCGCAGACACACACAGCAATGACAACGACGACGCTGTTCATGCGACGGCTGCGGTCGCTCGCGCCAGTTGTCGCGTCCGGCATCGTTGTCGTCACGCTCGTGACGTGCCTCATCCTCACCAAGACGCAGCACATTTACACAGGCGGGCTCAAGTGGCCGTACTTCTCCGACATGGGGCGAGGTGCGTCTTCTGTATGCGTTTGCGCGAGCAGCTCCAGACTATGGCGTCCATGTGACGCTCCTTGCTCACATACTTGCTCGTCATGTGGCACCTGCAGATGCTCCTGGCTACTACGTCTTTTGCGTCGGGCTCACGCTCGCGTCCGTGCTCCTCGCGTGCACGTGGGCGTTCAACTATCAGTTCCAGTGCGCCGTGCTCAGTCGGCCGATCCAGCTCGGACAGATCAAGCGCCGCACTCAGCGCTGGGCCACTGCGTGCATGCTCCTCGGTGTCACATCCGTCGTTGGACTGCCAGTGCTCGTACGTACACAAGCATTTGTATGTGGCAATTGCAAACACGGCAAGCGCAGTGTGCTCACGCTCGTGATTCTCTCACAGGCGTTCTTCAGTACGTCGTCGTACCCGACCGTGCACAACTACGCAGCGTACTGGTTCTTCTTCCTCGAGACGTTCGCAGTGTTCATCAACGTACGTCGACTGACTGCTTGACTGACTGTCGAATGAATGGCGTGACGGATAGACGAACGATCGAATGGATGGATGGATGGACTGACGCTCGCTCACTCTCTCGATGTCTCGATGTCTCTAGACTGGCGTGAGCTCGACGATCTACCGCCACGCGCGCGCAAGTCGCAATGACTTGCCAGCGTACTTTGGTCCAGGCGTTGCAACGCCAACGGACGCAGAAGTGGACGTGCGCCTTGCGAGTCTCCGCCGCACGTTGCGCATCCAGACTGTCTTCACAGCGCTCTTCTTCATCGCGTTCTTGCTCTACCTCCCGATCGGAATGGCGATCATCGACGACTTTCACCACCTCACGATCGCAGAGGTACGACGTCTGCTCCTGGTGCAAGCAACTGTGCTTGTGTGCGTACTCACTTGGCAAGTGTATGCTGATGTGTGCATCAACGTGCTGACTCGATCGACACCAAAGTGCCTCGAGCGCAACCTCGGCACGAAGTACTGCACTGACACGATGCGGCGGAACGACACAGAGACAAAGCTCTGGAACTACGGTATGTATGCATTCCCCTCCACATGTCATGATCGTTGCAGCTAGCACGGACTAACAACTTGCTGCTGTTTGCTTGACGTGCGCGCCAAAGAGAGAGACTTTAGTAAGTCGCAGATGCGCTCTGCGGCACAACTCGGCTGCATCCTCACGCTCGTGGGCTACTCGATCTCGTTCCTCTCGCACGACTTTGAGCGCGAAGTGGATCTGCGCAGCGGCGGCAACGGCACAGTCGGTGACGTCCGTAGCGACGTGCCATCGACCCACTTTTACACGATCCCGATGCTCAACTCCCCAGCGCTCGAATGAGTGCATGCGTGAGGAAACAATAGGAGCGGCTGTGATACTACAACAAAATGCAACTATACCTTGATTGACTCGCTGTGTCTTGCAACTCTTGGTGCGTATTGAGGCTGTTGCTCGCAAGAAAGTAGCGCTCAATGTGTTGCGATCTGCGAGCAGCAAGTGCGCGAACCGACGCGTGCAAGTGAAGGTTTGTGCACTCTCGCTGCAAGTTCATTGCGATCTGCGAGTTCGTGTTGAAGTTACTCTGATATGCTAGTGCTCCCTACTGGATATCCAGATAGAATGTGTGTGCTGACTCCTCGGTAGTTTTCTGCTCGGAATCCTGACTTTTCCTTGCGTTTCCTGTCGCAGATATCGTAGTTTACTGCCTATATTCGCTATGGAGCAGGAGCAACTCGAGTGAACTGTGTCTTTGCCATGAGGCCTTTCGTATGCGCACGCCACGCTCCAAGATCTTCCGCCCTGCGCACCCATGCACATCACATCCGCTTGCGAGCATTTGCTTCAGCGATCCAATATGTGCCGCACACTCGAACGCAAGGAAGACGACCATGCCGGCGGATCGACCTGCTCTACCGCTGCTGTGTGCACGTGCTGCGAACGCTGCAAGCCGCATGCTTCGCTTCGCGACTCGTGCGCATGGAAAGAACGGCATTGCGGCGTGCGATCTTCGACCATCGATCGTACCAGGTTGCGGCGATCCACCGCCACTTTGATCGCGAATATACCATCGTCCGCGACATACCACATACTACCACATGGTCGCAGTAAACTACATCCATCGTGCACTTCCACGCGCACAAGCGCTCGCGAGCCCAATGGGTGCACCTTGCAGCAGCACTCGGAAGCATAGAAAGTTGCCGTGCGAAAAAAAGTCGCCAGTCCACAGTCGCATTGGCGCAGGCGGCAGGCAGGCAGGCAGCGGCGCGCGCGAGCCAGTCGTTCACTAGTTCTTTCGCGCAGACGCGAGCACGTGCGTCGCACACATATCCATCCACACTAGCAAGCAAGAGCCCAACATGACGGCAACACTGCAGCTCGCGCTCGCACATACGCGCAACCGACTGCACACGCTCGCGCCAATCGTCGCAAGTGCGATCGTCGCAGTGACGCTGCTCCTCTGCGTGCTCTGCGCCAAGATCGGCGGGCAGTACGTGGGCGGGCTCGCGTGGCCGTACGTTGCTGATCTCGTGCGCGACGCGCCGAGCTACTACGTCTTTTGCCTCGGCACACTCGCTGTCGCTGTGCTCCTCGTGCTCAGCTGGGGCTTCAACTATCAGTTCCAGTGCGCTGTGCTCATGGACCCAGTCGACGGACTCGTCTCAGTCCCGCGTGCAGCAGATCATTTGCTCCGCACGTGCGTCGCGCTTGGCGTGCTCGCGCCGTTCGGTCTCATCTTGCTCGCTTTCTTCAGCGCGACGTCGTTCCCGAGCGTCCACAGCTTTGCAGCGCACTGGGTCCTCGTGCTTGAGAGCGTCGCTGTCTTTCTCAACGTACGTACGAGTCGCCTTGGCGCTCGTTGAGGCAATGCATGCGCTTGTAGACTAGAGTATGGACCGCTGGACTGACTGCTATGGCTGCTTGCTTGCGTCTCACAGACGTTCATCAGCTACAAGATCCAAAAGTTCGTGCACTCGATGACCGACCCAATGTCGTACACACTCGACGGTGTGAACCCTGCGCCACCGAGCGCCGAGATGGTGCGGCTCCAGAAGCTCCAGCGGACGTTCCACATCCAGTTTGCATGTGCGACGTCGTTCTTTGTCGCAATGCTGCTGTACGTCCCAGTGGGTCTCGCAGTCGTCCAGGACGCGCAGCACCTCTCGATCGACGAGGTACGAACATCGTGAGCCGTAGCTGTCTGACTGCACCATCACAAGCAATCGAACTAACGACTGCTCGACGATGAATGTGCGCTCGCCAGTGTCTCGCACGCGACCTCGGCGACGCGTACTGTACACTCACGATGAAGCTCGATGCCGTCGACACGAAGCTCTGGACCTACAGTGCGGACGTTGATGTGCATGGTGTGGTCCACGTCATGGAGCCGTTTCCTAACAGAGTGTTGGTCATTTTCTATTGTGTCCACATGCAGAGGACGACTTTGCAGCGCACCAAATGCGCGCGATCGCGCAGCTCGGCTGCATTGTCACGCTTCTTGGCTATACGCTCTCGTTCGCAGCGCATGCGTACGAAGACGAGCTCGCAAAGCTCACGAGCCGTGGCATCGCGCAGTCGACGCACTTTTACAGTCTCGCAGTCATCGCGACGCCACCGCCAGGCAATGACGCGATGCTGGCGACATGAGGCAGCAACGACCAGCTCTACTTGATGAAACTCCAAGGAACAGGATCGCCTCCTGTTCAACCAGGTTCGCGAGCGCAGACATGCAAGCGCATGTCGCCAGCGTCAATGGCACCGTCGTCGTGCGTTTCCGGCCACATACACACACGGCTAACTGCGTCTTCCGCCAATCGTCTCCGGGCACCACACGACAGCCCACCAAACTAACTCCAACGTACGTGCAGCACTTGAGCGTCTAAGGCGACGCACCAGCGCCACTCGAGCGCCAAAAGATGGCGTTAGTCATGAGGGCATTGCTGCGGTAGCGAGCATGGACACGAACCGACGAATAGAGACCTGTGGTGTCGAGATACGTTTGTTTGCGCCTGTATGCATCGCCAACTCGTTCGATCGTCATAGACGTTCACCAGGACGGACTGCTAACGAACTACCCGGCGATTCAACAAGGAGCTCGAGCGTCGTGACGTCGCCTAAACGGAGCAACTACGAGCAGTTCCTGCCAAACCGCCAGAGGATCGCTGCTCGTTTGCTTCTAGGTGTACAGCGTAGAGAGAGAACAAGAGAGTGCGTGCGGATGCATGTGCCTTGTGTCATTAGAGACGCTGCTATGGAGTAGACCGTGAGACGGCTCAGACGCTCTCCATCGTCACCTCTGCGGAGTACGCGCTTCCGCTTTTCATGAGGCGAATCGCGTGCTGGAGGTGGCGCAGACGATCGATTAGTCCCTTCATGACGACGTTGCGCTCATAGACCTCCTGCTCCATTGCCACGGTACAGCACAGCCAGGACGTCAGTCAGTCAGCCAGTCCTACACGACCAACCCGAGGCATCATCACTATCGAGCAGGACATACCCGTCGCAGCTGGTTCCGTCGCTGCACGAGCTTCTCCATCGTCTCCTGCACACACCACCACCACCGCGAATGTGAGCGCCACAGGGCGACATACATATGCACTCGTGACTGCGAGCGAACGACATACCTTGTTGCTGGACGTCGCGCCGCTCTCGACGCGCTTGATTGTCTCGAGCAGCTCGTTGCTCATGCGGATGTACTGGTTCTTCAGGTGCGCGATCTTCGTGTACGAGTCCTGGATCTCCTCTGGCGTGTACGGGATCACCGGCTGGTGGCTCCCAGCGCCATGACCGTGACCTGCGCCAAACGCTGCTGCGCCATCATTGTAGTCTGTGTGGTCGTCTGTCGGCGAGTCTGGCGGACCCGGCGAGCCTGGCGCGGTGGACAGCGCGTCGAGCGAGAAGAGGCGGGAGCTCGGCTGGAGCGGCGGTTTGAGGTTCATATACTTGGCTTCTTCGAGCACGTGGTAGACGATCGCAAGGAGCTCATGCAAGAGCTGCGGACCGCTCTTTGCGTGCGAGAGCGTCACCGTACTGGCGCTCGCGTGGCTCGCAGTGGCTGCAGCAGCAGCCGGCGCGTGCACGTCGTCGCTCTCGTCCATCGCACTGATGGCGGTGTCGTTTGCTTTAGGCGGCAAGTGTAAAAGCTTCAAAAATCTGTGTGGACCACCTTGTACAAGGTGGTCCACATGAACAACATACATTCATTCTTTTGCACCTACAATATATACTTGTAATTGTATACCTACAATCTAATCTCAGATGTCGTGTGTTGCACACAAACCGCTGAGAGACGGACCAAACAGCTCTAAAATCGGGTTGCGTCGCGTCCCATTCTAGCATCTGCAAACACTGCGCCTTGAGCTCACGAGCTCTCGCTCTCGATCATCGACACAGTTGCGGATCTGCTCAAGCGCACAGACGCAGCGTGATGCTCACGCAGTACGAGCCGGTCGAGACTGTCGGGTCGCCGGAAGTCGGGAGCTCCATTGGACTCGCGGTCGAGCCGCCGCAGCCATTCGCTGCAGTGTCGTCACTCACTGCGATCCACTTGAACGACCACGCACGTAGTAGCAACAGTGTCGTCGCCATGCACGTGCACGCATCTGCAGCCGACACTGTCGCAGCAAAGAAGAGCCGACTGCAGCGCAAGCACAAGCTCATGCGCACGCGCTTCAACGACCTCACACGCAGCCGCAATTGGCGCCACTGCCAGAAGATCCTGTTTCTACTTGGCGTCGTCGGCGTCGCGTTGCTCGCATCGTTCGTTGTCTTGCGCGTCGTGAGCACGGACGAGTTCAATCGCGTGATCGAGTGGATCCAAGTACGCACCCCCATTGCATGCGTGTGTCTATTGGTGCTGTTTGTTTGGTCACTCACACTGGGCTGTTGCTGTTGCTATCGACAGACGCACGAGCTCGTCGGCTCGCTCATCTACGTCCTCACGTTCACAACGTTCATCATCCTCTGGTACGTCTCTCTCTCTGCTACCTTTGCTACCTCGACCGCTATGGCCACACTCGCGAGCGCATGCGTAGCTCACGTCACTCTGCTGCTGCTGTGCGTAGCTTCCCATCGACTGCGTTTGAGCTCCTCGCCGGCTACATCTTTGGCTTTTGGCTCGGGCTCTTGCTCGCGACGGTTGGGAAGCTCCTCGGGTCCGTACTGTCGTTCCTCATTGGCCGATACCTCTGTCGCAAGCGCGTGCGCGCGTACATGGAGCGCGGCCACCCAGTGTTCAAAGCGTTCCAGTCGCTGCTGCTCAAGCGCCAGGTCCTCATCGTCTTCCTCACGCGTATCGCGTTCTTCCCCATTGCGATCAAGAACTACGGCCTGAGCGTCTTAGAGGTCAAGTTCGCGGTCTACTTTGCCGCGGCGCTGCTCACGGGCTTGCCGTTCTCGATCATCTGGGTCTACTCGGGCCACGCAGCGCAGCACTTGACTGTGCTCCTAGCAAGTCGCAATGCCCACAACAGCAGCACGGAAGTCGCCGTGCTCCTCGTTGGCGCCATCAGTGCGCTGTCGCTCCTCGGCTTCATTGGCTACTACACGCGCAAGCACATCATGGCGCTCGCAGCGCAGGAGACTGCAAGTGCGGACGCAGACGCAGCTGACCCAAGTGCCACCTCGAGCACAGAGAGTGAGCGGTCGCATCCATTCGCCTCGAGTGTCTAGGACAAGTGTAAACTACGTTAGACGTGCGCTTTCGCATCGATAGCTTGATAAATGTATATATTCATAAGAATCTTGGATGAAATAGAGGTGGCGAGGATCTGCAGCACGCCACGACAGTAAGTGCGCTCGATCGCGATCGCCTGCTGCTAGACTGCGAGGAGATGCGCGTCCATGGGATGCTGTGTGCGTGCGTCGAGGTCGTGGTCGCGATAGAGCAGGAACGAGAGCGAGTAGCCGACGAGCGAGAACATTGCGACCCATTCGCACACGGCGCGTGCTTGGTGCAGTCCAAAGTGCGTCTCTAGTCATACCAGCAAGAGTGCCCATGACAAGTGGACATGCCGATCAACAGAGTCACAGTGAGGTCCTGACAGCAGTAGTGCTACCACATGCCAAGCTGCTCGTACCGTAGTTCCAGAGCTTGGTCTGGTCGTCGCTTGCACGCATCTTCTGCGTACAGTACGTCGTCCCAAGCTGCTTGCTCAGACAGTCCGGGACCGAGAGCCGCGGTGTTGGGCTGTACAGCGCAATTCCGACGCACACAAACAGCAGCGCAGTCGCAACGAGCAGCGCTGCAGTCGCGACTTGGAGCGTCACCGTCGCGCGCAGACTCTTGCGAGTTTGCATACACGTGTCGTCACCATCGATCGCTGCGCGCGTGACGACACGAAGGAGCTTGTACATGACGCACGTCTGTCAGAACACAGAGCATTTAGCAGTCAATGGCGAGCTCATGTGTCGCTGCTGCAAGCACTGAGTGCTAAGTGCGCAGGTCGTACGTTGATGACAATCGCAAGCGTCTCAAGCACGAAGAACCAGTACGTCGCGTACATGTGGACGTTCGGACACGCGGATGTGCTGCAGAACGACTGACGAGGACGCATTTCATCGACCAAGTATCAGTCTTCTGGAGGACGTTCACGGCATTCGTGGTCGTCAGTGCTGGAGTGATGGACGCACCAGCAGTGGAAGCGCCGGTGTCGACAGCACACCGAGCACAGCAGCAAGGACGCTCCAGCTGATCACCCACTTGGACGCGAGTCGCCGATGCGCGAGTCGCAGCGACCCGAGTTGGTAGTGCAGATTGAGCACCCATGTGAGCAAGATCGAGAGCGCGACGATCGAGAGCCCAATGCCAAAGACAAAGTAGCTCGGGCGATCTAGTGGCGATGAGCACACATTGCGAATGGTACGAGAAAGAGAAAATGCTCAGAGCTTAGCCGTGACAACAGCGCACACGTGCATGTGCATGTGCGCACCTCGACCCATGTCGGAGAAGTACGGCAGCTTGAGTCCGCCGACGTAGCGCTTCTGCGTGAGCGTGAGTGCGAGGCAGACTCCGAGTGTGATCAGCAGCGCCGCAGACGCAACGAGCGGCGCTGCCACGCGCAGCCGACGCATCGTATCGCGCTTCTTGGCTGTGTGCAGTTCCTCACAGCTCGTGACCTAGCGCTCGGTCTGCATCCATCACGTCGCTCTAACGAGGTCGATCTCGTTAGAGCGCGTGCCATGCCGTCGTTGGTTGCAGCCATCACCAGTTGAAGCACAAAATAGTGACATGATATGAATGTCACTCAAGTGAATCAACTTGATGTTGTTCTCGCATCTTGACTGTCATTCTGCAAAGAGAAGCATCGAGCTCAAGTCGCCACCTCCACCTCCACGCACATACATACCCACTTCGCTCAACAATGATCCCGCCACGCTACGCCAAGGCCGTCTCGGTCAAGAACAGCTCGTCGCACGCAGTCACGGTGACTGCGGTCTTTGGCTCGGACGCGCAGGCTGCCGAGGGCAACGCGAAGATCACAAAGACTGCCACGCTCGCGCCTGCGCACGAAGCGCGTCTCGGCGACGAGGAGTACGACATGGGCGGCTGGACCGCAGTCGCAGCGCTCGAGTCGCTGAGCGTTGCGCCTGCAGACGCGAATGCGAGTGACGCGCTTGGCCACACGCTGTACACGCCGTCAGTCGACTCGGTCGTCGACACCGTGTACGTCGAGATCCAAGCGCCGAGCGACGCGAGTGCGTACCACGTTGCGCTCCTCAAGCAAGAGTAAGCACCAGCATCACTCGCTGCGCATGCTATCGCAGTAGGTTCGCTTAATCGCCATTGACGACGGCAAAGTGCGTTTTGATTCATCACACCACACACAACGTTACGTTCGCTTTGTATGCAATCCACTGCTGCTGCTGACGTTGACGACTGCGCTAGCGAGCGAGAGATCACGAGACACGTGTGTATGTAGTAGCAGCGCTGCTCACTTAGACAATGTGGTGCGTCACTGCGTCTGCTGGCGCAGGTCGGCCGTACATGACCATCGACGACGTGCCGGAGATCGGAATCGCACTTAGCGGACGGTTCGTGTCTGAGTCGTCCGAGTGGTACGCGCTCTCTGCGTCAGACCGCGGCGACCGCGGCGTGTGTGGCGCAGCGACGTAGTGGACGCTTGAGCCTTCCGTTGTCGGTGTGCTCACGACTGCTGCGCTGTCAGTGCCAGTCAGTGTGGACGATGGGTTCGCTGTCGTGGGTAGTGCGCTGCTACTGCTGCTACCGCTCGTGACGGATGCGAGGTTGACGTGCAAACCAAAGCCGCGCATCGGTGCAAAGCTTCCGCGCGCGTGGCTCGAGCGGCGGTGCTGGCTGTGAATGCTGCTACTGCTGCTCCCACGCTCGCCGACTTCGCCGCTGCGTGCACTGAGGACTTCAAGGTCGTCGTCGACTTCAGCTTCGATCGCAGCGAGTGCGTCGTCGTCGTCGCTCTGGAGACTGCTCCCCGACACGTGTGACGCGTGCTGCGTCTTGTCGCCGTCCGACGCGTTGTTGCGCGGGACGTTGGCGCTAGCACCGCTGTTCTTGCGGCACACGCAGGCGCACAGGCGCTGCCACCAAGTCGCACCGATCTGAAGAGACATCGTAATACAGATACATACGTAGAGAGAGAGTGGGTGTTGGATCAGTCGTGGGGTCGAGGATGAGCGCTGCACGGCAAGCGGCAGCGAGGAACCTTGTCGAGCGACGGACGGTTGAGCTGCTAGCACCATCATCACATGGGGTGGACACGTACGCCATTCGCTCCGCCACTGCGCTCGCGGTTCATCTGGCGCTTGCGCTTGCGCACAATGTAGTCGTACGTCGTGATGTTCTCAATGCCTAGTGCGCCATCGTAGCAGTGTAGCAGCTGTGTCAGTGTACTGTGTTGTCACGAGTCGGTACGAGTCGTCACACGTCGCATCCACAGACGTACAGAGGTGCAAGTGGAAGAACGTGAGCTGCGCAATGAGGAAGCACCAGGGAATGAGGAACGCGAGGAGCACGCCATGCACGATCTTGATCGCAAGCAGCGACAGCGCGTCGTCTGCACACAGCCCGGTGCTTGCGTCTTTCGTTGTTGAGCAGCCAAACGCAGTCGCCGCTGTTCAGCAAACCACAGTAAGAGAGAGAGAGAACAACTTAAGGATCAGTTACGAGCGTCTTCGTACGAAATACAGCCATTGTACTACACGACGTACCGCGTCGGCGCACGTCGTCTGGATGCGCAAACGTTTCCCAAAAGACGTACGCGCCAAGTGCGATCTGGAGCGCGAGGAGCGTCGTCGCGCCGATGACGGAGCCAAAGAAGTGCCGGTAGTTCTTCTCCCCCACGCAGTTGTTCAGCCACTTGCAGTGGTGATCAAACACCGCGACACACTTGTCACAGAGACGGCAGTGCCGACTCTCTTTGTGGCTGTAGAACAACAGGAGTGCGTGAGTGAGTCCGTCATGCTTTTACAGTAGCAGCTGACAGAGCAAAGGCACGACACGTACACGTATTGCATGCAGACGTTGCAGTAGACTTGGTCGTCGCCGGCTCGTGTGTCGCGGTTGATCGTCTGGCGAGTCACGCATTGCATCAGTTGGTCAGTCAGTGAGACAGCAAGACGCCTTGGCAAGACAGATAGACAAGCAGACAAGTCGACGCACCGATGGACGGAGGATGCAGTCGTCCGATGGATCGGTCTTTGTGCAAATGATCACAGAGTAGACTGTAAAGAGGCACGCAGCGCCGTATGCCTACGCACACATTCGAACGCATGATAAGAAGGACATACCGACAAGTCGTTAACGATCCGAACGAAAGGCATGAGTGTCTTGTACACCATTGATCGACATTGCCACATGACGCAAAGTGATGACGTACCAGACTGCCGACGTATGCAGCGGTGACTTGGAGCAGCGGTGTGTAGAACACGAAGAAGAGCACCATGATCGTCGGGAACACGACCCACGTGAGCACCTGGAGCAGGTGGAACGGCGCTTGCCAGCCATTTTTGCGCGCCATGCTCTCGCAAGATCACTCGGTCACTCGGTTGCTTGCTCAGTCTTTCAGTGACAACGCGCACACGCCTTGCGCTCGCTCGCGTCCGTGCAGTGATCGCGCGCGACGCTGGTGCTGCTGCTGGTCGCTCGCGCTACGACGACGTTCGCGTCGCTGGGTTTCTTCCAGCGTTGTTTGATGGCGTTGTGCGCTGGCTTGTGGCGTCTAAAAATACCCAACGATGACTGCTTCACTGTGAGTTTGTATGGACTCGACAGCCCACGAAACAGCCTACTTATCTGACTGCATCGTCATCATCGTCCTCGTGCGACCATCTTGCACCACAGCAGTTTGCAGCAGGAAAAGCAAGCCAACGACGAGCGTACGAGCGAGCTTGCCCAGTCGTTGTTGTTGCTGGTCGTCGCTGTTGTTGTCGCTTCACTACCAGCGACACTCAGCTCCGTCGTTCGCGCCGACAAAGCGACGACGATACCTGGCTTGCTTCTGGACTTTAGCCTCTAAAACAGCCTATTTCATATGCAATTACAAAGAATCCTCTTGTCACAGATGGCTACATACTGTGTGAAACGACACACGAGCGGTTGCCTCACGGCTGCTCAAGCACTCGAAGGCACTCTCTCTCTATCCCTCTATCCTCACACAGACGTCCAAGGCAACCTTGAGCATCACCACGCAAACATGTCGACGACCAATGGTGCGTGGATGGCTCTGCATGCTGTGACTGCGATGTGACGATCGACTGATTGATACATGTGAGTAGCCGCGGACGAACCGGAGATCACAGACGCGCTCAAGGTCGACGACGAAGAAGAGATCTTTAGTACCGACGTTGGCGAGAACACCGAGGTGCGTTCGTGTGCTTTCTTATAAGCCTTCACGATGCAGCATGAGCAGCCGCTCGCATTGCACGAGTGAAGCACTCACTCATGCGCAAACTCGTGACGACATCGCACATTCGAAACAGGAGAACCAATTCGACGAAATGATCGGCGTGCTCCAGGACATCCTCATTGACCCAGAGTTTGTGAACATGCAGAGCGACTTTTGTCTCCAGAACTGCGGTGCGTGGCTGTCTGTCTGCTCCTGCTTGGAGACGCTCGAGCCTCATGTGGCTCTTGTAATCGCACTCTCTGCTGTGTGACAGAGGTGTTTGAGAACGTGACCGAGAACAAGCTGATCTACACGAGCATCTTCAACGAGTACACGACTCTCATTGGTACGGACCATCGCACTACAGCTCGATACTGTGTTCGCGTGGACGTGGTGTGGACGTGTGTGTGCACTGGTCGCGTCTGATCTTACTCGCTCTTGTCGACAGAGTCGTTCTTGGAGCAGCGACTGCTAGCAAAGCTCGAGGTGTGTAACCAGCAACTGCTAGCAACTAGCGACTGTGACGCCTGCCTTTTGTCCTGACACTTGTTCTTGTCCCTTGGTCTTTCTGCTGTTGTTGTTGTCGCTAGCACTTCTCGATGGATGAGCTCTGTCGCCAGATGCAAGAGCACGAAGGTGCGTGCGCTCGTGTCTGTGTACGTCGCACTCGATCTCTGTTACTACCACACTGCTGACATACACATCGTCATGCACTAGACGAGATCCCACTCGACGTGATCGACGTGCTCCAGAGCTGCTTTGACTTTGAAGAGTTCAAGAGCCTCATGCTCTCGTTCAAGCAGAACGAGACGCCAAACATCGAGATCACAGGCGAGACGCTCATTGTCTGCAGCGAGTAGCGCGCACAGACTCCATGCATCCTATCGATCTCATAGTACACTCGCAAGAGGCTTGCTCTTGCTCTGCACAGCGTCCTACGTGTTTGCCTGTTACTGCTAGGAACGAGACGAGTCCTTCCTGTTCGCTTGTGTGTTGGTTGGTTGTATGAGTGAGGAGTGACAGTGTTGGGACTACATGATCGTGCACTTGCTCCCACATGTGCACCGCGACATGGCTTCTGCATCAAGCTGCTCGTCCGAGAGCTCGCGGCTCTGTGACACAGCATCACAGACAGACACGAGTGTGAGCAAGTCTGTCAAGTAACCACAGCAACAGCGCAGTCGCAGCAGCGTCCGCACCCTCTTTCGCTTCGCTGTCTTGCTGTTCTTCCCTTTCTTCGTCTTCTTGGGCGACTTTGCGTCCGATGCACTTGCTCCGTCGTCGTCGCCATGGCCACGCGCATGACCAGATCGCCCGCCGTCTGCGAGCACAGTCGTGTCGGACTTGCCAACATCCATGAGCTCCGTTCGCGCCTCAGACTCGATGCGGTGGTCAGTTGCTGAGAGGTTGATCAGCAGCACGTCACTCTCCAGGAGCCGCTCAGACGGAGCACGCGACATTGGGAGCTCCATGCACTTGGCGGCTTCCAAGTCGCTCTCCAAGTCTCGCGCTGACGCAAACTTGAGTTCATCGTCGTCGTCCTCTTCGTCACTCATCAGTGCACGCTCGTTCGCTTCTGTCATGTGGACGTCTTCGACTGCGCTCACGAGATCGCTCAGCAGACTCACGATCTCTTCTTCATCGTCATCAAAGACCTCGCCGTCCTCATACTCCTCTTCAGCGTCCTCATCCAGCTCAGCGTTGTCGTCAAACGCAGGCTCGACATCTTCGTCGTCTGCGTCGCTGTCAAGAGCGTTGATCGACTGGTTGCAGCCGTGTCCATCGTCGTGGTCGCTTGAAAGCGCTTGGAGCTCTTCTTCGAGCTCGTTCAGCGCTTTCTCTTCGTCTTCGTCTTCTTCGTCGTCTTCGCCATCGTGGCGCTCACGCTCACCGTCACTCGACGCAAGCAACGAGTCTGCGTCTGTGTCGTCTTCAGATCCGCTCTTGGCTTTGCGCTCAGGCGACGACTCAGCGCTTCCAGTGCTGCTCCCGTTCATCAGGTCTTTGAGCTTGCTGGCGTCCATACCCGCTTTCTCGATCTTTGACAGCGCCATCTCGACCTACGCAGATGACAAGACAAGCGCGACCACAGATGTGAACGGACTGGACGAGTGGCATGGAGCACTCGCAGGAGCAGTGAGGGAGAGTCACACGCACCTCTTGGTTCGAGAACGTCACGTGGTCGTCAAAGACTGGGTGGAGAAAGTGACCCGAGTGCTCCTGCGAGAAGCGCATAAAGTCCTGAATGCAGAACATCACCTGTACATGTCGTGTCTTTGTGAGCTAGAGGCTGACGAGAGGAGGCATTGGGCAACTTGGTACATCGTCAAATGAACGCACCTGGACCATGTTGTTGCCGTCGTACAAGTCGTCGGTGCAAAAGAGCGAGAGGTCGTTCATCCCGAGTCTAAGAAGCAGAAGCGACGTCAATCGACAAGCCATTTGACTGGAGAATGAGAGAGAGCTCTGTCACGCAACGCACGCTTTGCACTGTTTGAGGAAGACCGAGATGTTCTCGCGCTCTTTCCACGGCGCCATGCGCGACGAGTAGTTGCGGCTGATCGGCGACAAGTAGTGCGCCGTGTCTGGAAACAGTTTCTCGAGCTGCAGCAGGTGGCATGTGAGCTGGTGCGTCAGTGGTTGTGAGAGATAGCGTGAGAGCATACACAACAACAGTGTAGACGTACGAGCTCTCGGAGCACGACGCCCGACTTGAGCGACTCGTGCAGATCAGTTGACGGGAGCTTGTCGCCGAGGATGTGCTCCATCCACAGAATTACTTCCTGAATGCGGTGCATCTCATGGTGTCAGCAGCAGCATTCGTACTCACGTTTCGCCTCACTACATGAGAAGACAAGTGTGTGCGCACCCGCTGTCGCTTGAGGTACTCGAGCGCCAGTGCTTTGTTGCTCGCCCACTTGGCGGACAGCGACAGCTGACGCTGGTGTTTGCTCATCGGCGACGCGAGCGACGCGTCTGTGACGACAGCATCTTCGTGCTCGGGCGAGATCGCAATGCTCAGATCCATGGCTTGTGAGGTGTCGCTGCGCTCGTGTGTGAGCGAGAAGATGTGCGTGTGCGCTGCAACTCGAAGAAGAGGAAGACACATGCGATAGTGTGCATCGTGTCGTTTCAAGATTAGCTATTCGTAGATGTATGTACGGCCACACAAAAGCACAAAATCTCAATGTGCTCTCGCGATCGCAGCACTCGGCGTGTCTCGATGTGTGCTGCATCCACTCGTATACGCTTCATGTGTATCATGACAGCGCGATGAAGAGCTGCATGTGTCCTTGGCATCAAGCACATCATAGAGTGAGTTGAAGCAAGCAAGCATGCTGACGATGACAAGCAAGTGCTCACACGTCGCAGATATTGATTCGTACTTAGTGGGACTGATTCGTACTTAGTAAGACATTGTTGTTTGCCAACCAATTGTGCACCACAAGCAGCATCAAAGCGACGTCTGCTCGCTCAATTGCTTGCCGCTGCGATCGCTGCTGCTGCTGCTGTCCCGGACGACGACGACACTGAACGACGACAGACCGACCACATTCACAACAGACTACAGCCATGCTCCGCATCGTCGCTGGCACGTACGAAGGGCTGCTGTACGGCTGGGAGTTCCCGACCGAGGCGTCGCTGAAGACGCCAAACCCAAAGCTCAAGCTCATCTTTGGGTACTCGGCACACACCGAGTGCATCAAGAGTGTCGCGCTCATGGCTGCAAAGCATGGCAAGACACTGCTCTCAGGCGGCAACGATGAGCTCATCAAGTGCGTACCACACACTGCTCTCTATCTATCTCTCTATTCTGTTGTGTGCATGCCTTGTGTTTGTCTGCACACACAGTATGCTCACGACGACACTCTTGCAATGCTCGCTGCAGGATCTACAACGTCGACAAGCGCGTCGAAGTCGGGAGTCTCATGGAGCAGCACGGCGCGATCACGAGCCTCGAGTTCTTTGGCCAGAGCCATTTGCTCAGCGGCAGCGCAGACAACTCGATCTGCATCTGGCGCACGTCGGACTGGAACTGCCTGCACATCCTCGGTGGCCACAAGTACGTTCAGCATTCTGTCTTCGTCTACGCTCTCATACGCTGCTTCTGCGTCGACTGACGCTGTCGCTCTCTCTATTGTATGGACATATGTGTGAAGGGGCGAGATTAACTCGATCGCAGTGCACCCGAGCGGGAAGCTCTGCTTCTCTGTCGCGCGTGACCGCACGCTGCGCATGTGGAACTTGGTGAAAGGCCGCATTGCGTACATCCGGCGGCTCGAGAAGGAAGCGAACCTCGTGATGCTGTCGCAAACGGGTGCGCGCTACGCACTGTGCTTTGGCTCGGACCTCTCGGTCTTTAGCAGCGCGAACGCAGAGCTTATTGGAACGCTCGAGCACAAGCAGCGCATCCAGTGCGCAGCGTTCGCGACCGACGACTTGGTTGTCTGCGCCGGCGATGACAAGTACATTTACATCTGGCAAGCGACTGGCAAGTACGTACTTTACGGTGGTGCAATAGGTTCGTCATGGCTCTGATCTGATTATACTGACGCCCTGGGTGTCTATTGGATGCACTTGCAGCCTTGTCGCGAAGGTCACGCACGCCGACCTCACAGCGCGCATTCGGTGCATGCAAGTGCTGTATGTCCACGGCGCTGACGCACTGCCGTGGATCGTGATTGCGACGTCGAATGGCACAGTGCAGATCTGGGACCTCGCAGCGTTCAAGCTCGATGCACTTGCGCCAGAGGAGGCGAACGCAGACGTTGTGCCTGTGACGTCGACAGTGTTGATGAGCAAGCCGCGCCTCACGTGCCTCACAGCGTGTCTCTCGGACGAAGGCGTCGCGATGCCAGTCGC
The DNA here is from genome assembly GCA_023333795.1 of Globisporangium rhizosaccharum. Classification (NCBI taxonomy): domain Eukaryota; phylum Oomycota; class Peronosporomycetes; order Pythiales; family Pythiaceae; genus Globisporangium; species Globisporangium rhizosaccharum. Next base: position 27,885 of record JAASFN010000087.1, read on the forward strand.
GAAGAAAGCAAAGAAGAGCAGCGCGAGCAAGAAGCCAACTGCAGCAGCAACTGCGACGAAAGCTGCGAGTGCCGCTGCGCCGCGCGTTATCGTTGAGCTCGATGACGCGGCGACGGAAGCTAAGAGCAGCAGCAGCAAGCAGCAGCAGAAGCGCAGTGCGGACGACAGCGAGCAGCAGCAGCAAGGAGCGACCAGCAAGCAGAGCAACAAGAAGAAGAAGAACAAGAACAAGAAGGTCAAGTCTGCATAAGAAGAGCAAGACTCTGTGACAGTGAGAGCACAGGACTTGCTTGACATGTGAGACCTGGAGGCGAATACATCTTGATTTTGTCACTATTGCTCAATCGTCTTGCGTTCAGTATGCGCTCAGTTAAAATTTGATAGTGATAAATTGCATTCATCGCCCAGCCAGCACAAACGGATTGACAGAGGAGTGAACGTAGCGACCGACTGGTAGCGCTCGCGCTCGACGCTCTCGCTTGTAGCTTCTCCCACGCGCGCATCTACTCGCTCTCTATCGCTGCACCACACTCGATCAACGCTCAGTAGCTCGCAATGGCGCGACTGAAGGGCGAGTGGAAAGCGCAGATGCGAAACAACAAACAGCAGCAGCAACAGCAAGAGCAACAGCAGCAGCAAGAGCAACAGCAGCAGCAGGTGCCAACAACAGACGACGCAGTCAAGCGTGCGCATGAAGCACCAGTCGCAGGAGCAGCAGTTCCGATTGCACCACCACAGTCAAAAGCTACAGACACGTGCATCGACTTGACAGAGGACGACTCGGAAGACGACGATGAGCCGCTTGGCGCTGCGCGTCCTGTGCAATCGCCAGTGCCAAACGGCGCAGTCGTGGAGGACTCGGACGAAGACGAAGCGTGGCCAGAGCAACAACAGCAAGCGCCACCAACGCTTGCGAGTGTCACTGTAGCGCTCTCTATTGACGAATCACCCGAGTCCGAAGTCGACGAAGAGCTCCCGAAGCGTCCGTCCAGTCCCTCGATAACAGCAGCACGAGCAGCAGCTCCAGTCACGCCAAGCTCGCCAGCTACAGGCACAGATGCTGTAGCACCGCGTGAACCATCGCTCGCAACACCAACGAGTCCAAACCGACCGGACGCTACTGGCGCAGACGACCCAAACGACGACGACGAGCCGCTCGAAGACGGCGAGATCTTTGAAGAAGGCGCTGTGCTCGCGTCGCCGTCGCAAGTGAAGCAAGCGATTGCGCTCGAGCGTCTCGCTGCGCGTGCTGCTGCTGGCGGTGAGAGCGACGTGTCCATGCGGCCAAAGAAGCAGAAGAAGCGCGGGAAGAAGAAGTCGAAGCGCAAGCTCGATGCGATGCTGCTCGCGTCGAGTGGCGCCACTGGTCCAGACCCCATGGCGCCCGACTTTGAACGGAGTGTGCGGCACCATCCGTTCGCACCGTCACCGCCACTGACAGCAGCAGGAGCAGGAGTCTCAGGACCACTCGAGCCACCGCCATCGATGATGATGGGGATCGAGAGCGACAGTGCGCGCCGCGTTATGTACTCGACTGCGCCACCGCGGCACATAAATGGACCACCGCCGCCAGCACCTCCGATGCCCCATGGCGCAGTGGGTCTGCCGTTTGGACTCGGACCACCGCCACCGCCGCTTCCACCACCTGGTCCTGCAGGTCCGTTCGCGCTGCCGTACACTGACGACCAGATCGTGCGCGTGAATCGCCACGGCAGCGTCGAGATGTTCCATGCGACTAGCGGGTACGCGCCTCATAGCAACAACAACAACAACAGCAGGAATGGCCATGCGCGCGGTCCGCCAGTGCCAGCGTCTGCCGCTCGATCTCAGCAGCTGCAGCAGCCGATGCTCGGCGGATTCAAGTACCGCAGTGTATCGTCAGCGCCGCCACGTGAGCCGAGTGGACGGAGTGTCGTGCGCACTACTACGAACAGTAGCAACAGCAGCAGCCCGATCGACTCGAAGCTGCGCGCGCCAGTGCTCAGTACGAACGGCAGCAGTAGTAGTAGCAGTGGCGACGCGGAATCGTCCGCCTCAGACTCTGTCGATCTCGACAGCCTCCGCGCTGCGGCGTTGCGGACCAAGCGCTTGGCGACCGAGTCGGATCCAAAACCACGCACCAGTACGACTACTACTGCACCTGGTGTACCAGTTGTGAGCGCTGTACCACGACTGCCTGGTGCGCCACGTCCAAACGGAAAGCCCACTGCGGCGACACACAAACCTGCCGCAGCGCCGGCAGCGACGATCGACGAGCTCCGCGCCGAGATCTTGCGGTCGATGGTCACGAAGAAGCGAAAGCCCAAGTCAGCGCCTCCTGCTCCTCCTTCAGCTCCGCCTGCGCCACCAGCGCCTGCGAAGCCTGAGAGCGCGACCAAGGCGCCGTCACCAGTTCCCAGAGTCGATCCGTCACCGCCGCCACAGCAGCAGCCCCAGTCCCAGACAAACAATGCGCCAAAGGCAACTGCACTGACGCCTAGTCCACCGCCAACCACATCTGCTATACCAATCACGCGAAGTGCGGACGCAAGTGTTCCAGCTGCGACTGGTGCAGCGACGCCGCCGCGCTTCCGTCCGCTCACGGCGTCGTTCCAGTCGCTCGTGATCTGTCTCTCACCTGAGGACTTTGCGAAGAGCAGCAAGAGCAGCAGCAGTAGCTCTCAAAGCGCAAGTGGCGCTAGCACCAGCACCAGCAGTGGCAGCGGGACGATCCAGTCCGCGATCGACGAGATGCGCAAGCAGATCGCTGCGAAAGAGAAGCTCCGGAACGAGAGCCGCACGAGTAGCTACGAAGACGACAGTCTGACGTCTTCAAGTGCTGCGAACAGTGCGAGTAGCCGCCCTGTTCCTATCGACACAGTGTCCGCATCTACAGCGGCTGACGCAGCACAGAGTGATGCGCGCTCGAACCTCCAAGCAAAGATCGAAGCGATGAAGAAGCAGATCGCAGCAAAAGAGATGGCGAAGAACAGCGGACGCGGGACGCCACCAGCATCTGCATCAGCGTCGACCCAAGCGTCGGCATCGAGCTCGCCGCGCGACCGTGTTGAGACTCCAAGCGACTCAACGACTAACAGCAGCAACAGCAACGGACCCACTCCGCCAGCGAACGTGGTCAGTGCGCTCGATGCAAGCGACAGGCTAGCAGCAGCGTCCTGACGTCGCTCTCTCTCTCTCTCTCTCTCTCGATTGCTCGCACTGCTGCTAGTGGTGTCGCTCTCTCTCGTCTGGTGCGTGTGCTGAGTGCTGATCACTACGTTCTCCTCTGTCGTGTGCTGCTTGCTTGCCACTGCCACTTGTAGGTCGCGCAGACGGCGAGCAGCGCCACTACGCAGCAGCAACCTCTCAAGGCGCCACTCACGCCAGCGAAGCGAGCTGAGTACACGCAGCGCTATCGCGCGTGCGTGTCCGAGTACGAGGCTGCGCGAAGTCAAGTCGCGTCACTCGAGAGTGCGATCGCAACGCTGCGGCGCGAGATCGTCGCACTCGAGACCGACGACACAGCAGTGGAGCGAAAGAGTGGGTGAGTGAGGGACTGCATGACTGAGTGCATGCGTGCGTGTGTGTGTCTGAGCAGAGGTGAAGCAAAGCGATGCTGCAAGCGTCCGACACCAGTGGAAAGGTAGTGAACACTGGACGACAAGGACACTGTGGACGCCCCTTGTTTGAAGAAGCACAGGCGTATTTATTCGGACGCAGTGTGGCAATGAACATGGCCGTCTTTGATGTCATGTTAGTCTCTGTTGTGCTGGGGACGTTGTCGATGTCGTCGTTCCAATGAAGGAACTCTTCCCTGGCATGGTGCTTCCATCCAGCAGCTCACGCTGCGATCCGCGATCTCCCCGACGCATTCGCTGCTGCGCACGCACACTACGGCGTCCAAGAGTACGTCTCTACCTCTCTACCTCTCTACCTCTCTAACCACTCGGTCGTTGGTCCTAGGCTGTAATTTCGAGTCACCTCGTTTTTGTCTCTACCAGTTTCTCACACAGTGTCTGAAGTTGATCGCGTCATCGGATTGCGTCATGGTAGACTTCAACACAGGAAATGGCTCAGAAGAGTAAATAAACTTGAATAACGTATGCTGCTGCATTTTTGCTAGCCAAGCCAAACGCAACGACTGCCAGATCTGCTCGACGCACGAGACGCGCGAGACGCACGAGACACACCACTGCTCTACTGCTCCGCGCGCTCGCGCTCTCGCCTTCCTTCTCCTCATCCGCATCATCATCATGGCCGACCTCCTCGCTGCAGTTGCCTCTTCACAAGCTGGCATAGCGCTCACTGACTGCACTGACGAGAGTGGCGCGGTGCTCGGACTGAGTGGCGAGCAGCTCGCGCTCGTGAAGGAGAGCGCCATCGCGTGGGCAGCAGCGCACGGACTGCTCGTTGGATGGCGGGACCCGACGAGCACAGCGCCGAGCGCGACGTTCACGCACATTCCATTCTGTCTGTTGCCAGTGCAGGTACGTTTGCTAGCATGCGTCTGCTGGTAGCGAGACGCAAGCGTGTGCTGAATGAGCCACTGCTTGGCGACGACTGTGCGCAGCTCCCGAAAGCACAGTTTGAGCATGGCATCGCGCTCTCACCAGTCTACGGCCGCCTCGTCGACCGCGTGAGTCGCGACATCGAGTGGCTGCACCAGACAGTCGCAACGTACGTCTCTCTCGCACTGCATCGTGCTGCTTGCTCTCTTGTCCGATTCACACTGATGCCGTAGTGCGTGTGCTCGTACTGCAGTGTCGTCGCTGAAGACGCGTTCACTGGCCGCTTGCTCGAGCTCTCGAAGCGCGTGCAAGCCGAAGGCGTGCAGCAGAAAGCGTACTTGGGCATCCACCGCTCCGACTACATGCTCCACGAGCCACAGGCTGAGACACCAAACGACTCGCAGCGGCTGCTCCAGGTCGAGCTCAACACGATCTCGTCGTCCTTTGCTTGCATCAGCTCGCTCGTCTCGGATCTCCACAGGTGCGTCCATCTATCTGTCGTTGTGTATGGACCAGCGACTCACGCACGCACAACGTCGTCTGCTGCGCTGTCCAGCTTCCTCATTAGTCGCTATGGACCTGACCTCCCGGCCCTCGCGTCGTACTACGACCTCGAGCTGAGCGAGCTCAGTGCGCGCTTGCCACCGAACGCTGCGATCCGCGATCTCCCCGACGCACTCGCTGCTGCGCACGCACACTACGGCGTCCAAGAGTACGTCTCTACCTCTCTACCTCTCTAACCACTCGGTCGTTGGTCCTAGGACTCTTGCACTGACGCCCTCTCTCTCTCTCTCCCTCTCTCTCTAGTGCGGTCGTCGTGTTTGTCGTCCAGCCAAACGAAGCGAACGCGATCGACCAGCGCTGGCTCGAGTACGCGCTCTGGACGCACCACCGCATCCGCGTCTTGCGCAAGACGCTCGCTGAGATCGACGCCCACGCGACGCTCAACTCTGACGCCAAACGCACGCTCACGATCGACGGCTATGAAGTCGCCGTCGCGTACTTCCGCGCCGGGTACACACCAACAGACTACCCGAGCGAGCGCGAGTGGCGCGGCCGCACCGTCCTGGAGCAGTCGTTTGCGATCAAGTGCCCATCGATCGCGTACCACCTCGCAGGCACGAAGAAGGTGCAGCAAGCGCTCGCAGACCCGACTGCGCTGCGTCGATTCGTGAACGAAGACGACGCGGCGCTGCTCGAGACGTCGTTCGCTGGGCTCTACGGACTCGAGCAGGACGCGCCAGGGACGCCAGCGGTCAAGCAAATGGCGCTCGCAAACCCAACAGCGTACGTGATCAAGCCGCAGCGTGAAGGCGGCGGGAACAACTTGTACGGCGCTGACGTTGCGCGTGCGATCGAGACGTTCAGTCCGTCCGAGCTCGAGTCGTACATCCTCATGGCGCGGATCTTTCCAAAGGAGAACCCCGCAGTGCTCGTGCGCAACAGCGTCACGGCGGCTGGCGGTACGATCAGCGAGCTCGGGATGTACATCACGAGTCTCTTTGATGACGGCCGCGAGATCGTGAACAAACACGCCGGTCACTTGCTCCGCACGAAGCTCTCTGGAACCGACGAAGGCGGTGTTGCGACTGGCTTCTCGGTCGTCAGCAGTCCGTTGCTGGTCTAGATTGGCTCACTTGTAAGACTCGCTCTAGGACTCTAAAGACACACGAGCACCCTAGGTCCACGAGCTGCTCTAGTTCCTTTGAGACGCTAGACAGCCGCTCTAGGCAGCTTAAACAGTCACCTTAGGCAGCTTAGAGCTCAAAGCCCGAGCCTCTTCACTCATGACATCACGTGTCCGTTTCCTGCTGCTGCTGCCACTCGTCGCAGTCTCACACTCGCAGCATGAGCGACCAGCGCTTCTGCATCGTGTACGATCCGACGACTGACCGGTTCATGCTTCAGGATGAGCCAGCAGCTGTGCCAGACGCAGCAGCTACACTCCCGTGGCACGAGTGGGTGCTCCCGCCCAAGAGCGCGACGAAAGCGTCGCAGCGACCAACGCTCGATCCACCAGTCGCGAGCAAACCAACCACGGATGTGACTGCGACGATGGCAGCGCTCGAGCTCGCGTCGCCAGAGTCAATGGACCTAGCAATTACCGGTCAAGCGGCACATGCTGGTGCAGCGAGCTCGCCAGCGTCACGGTCGCCAACGAAGCGAGCGCGTGTGCGCGACTACACTGCGCACTTTGCACATGCGAATGCGCAGCTGCCGCTCATGAACGCCACTCATGACGACCGGCAGCCTCGAGCGAGCTGCATCACGTGGAACGGCGAGCCACTGCACGTGAGCGTCGCATGCACCAGTCATGGCATCGCCGACAGCAACAGTCTCACTCAAGCACCACTATCAACAGCTCACAGCGACAGTGCGTCAAGCGTCCAGCACGTGTTTGAGCTGACGCAGCTCGCGCGGATCCGACCATTTGCCGACGGCTATCGCGTCGTCAACGCTGGCTGCACGTTTGCAGCGCTGACGTCGTCGCCATCCTCTTCGTCTGAAGACGAGCGCGTGTCGTCATCCTCGACGCTCTCAGACGACGACATAGTGCGCTTGCCAGTGTTTGCACGCGGTGACCGCGTTGTCGTGCGAGCTCGGCGTCGCCGGTTCCACGGCACAGTCACTCGTCGCATTGGACACTCGAGCTTCTACGACGTGCGAGCAGCGAGCGGGACGCTCTTTGCGGCAGTCTCAGCGCTGCGCATGCGACTGCTGCCACCAGAGACTCAGCCGGCGCAGATCCCGCAGCACGACTTTGGACGCGGCGACCGCGTGCTCTGGGTTCCTGCGTCCAATGAGCAGCAAGAGCAGCACGACAGTATCGACACACAGCAGACGTACAAAGCGCGCGTCGTGCAGCGGCGGTCGCGCAGTCGCTTTGACATTGAGCTCCGCACTGGCCGCATTCGGTACAAGGTCCCATCGAGCGAGCTCGCGCCAGCGCAGTGGTGATCTGTTGCGTGGCAGCGCAGTCTTTCTGTGATTTCTCGTAGTAACAGCGCGCTTTCTAACTGTGAGCTACCAAGGTGTGTCCTAGCGCAGCGATAGCTCACTTGGTCTTGCGCTTGTTGGCCGCTGCGGCTTTCTTCGCCGCCTTCTTGCTCGGACGCACGACTGGCTCGCCGCCGAGCGCCGTCTGGATCGTGTCGTTCCAGGCGTTCCATTGCGAGCCCATGGCAAGTGCGTTCGCCCACGGACGGCGGAGCTCGCCCCAGGCTTTTTGCCCCAGGAGCGTGACCTTGGCGAGCGGCGTCTGGAAGAGGTTGTACGGCTGCGTGACGGTCTGGATGAACAGCGGCGGGAAGAAGCCCCACTTCGAGTGGATGAACACTGTGATCGCCGAGCCAATCGCGATCTATTCGAGTCATTCGTATGCGCGTATGCGTGTGAGTGCCAATGGCTCTGTGTATGTGATAGAGAGAGAGAGAGAGAGAGCAAGGCGTCGCACCTTCTGGAGCTCCTTCATGGTCTGGCGCATGTCGTACTCCGAGACCGTGATCTTTTCGTCCTTCTCGCCCTCTTGGCCAAAGCCCAAGTCCTCCTTCACAGTGATCACACCCGGCTCGACGTTTTTCTACCATCGCAAGTACACAAGAGAGAGCGGCATGTGAGCATCGCCATTAAGGGACCAAGCGCTGTGTGAGCAGACAGCAGCAGGTACCTTGGCGCGGAGGTAAATCAGGAGCAAGACGCTGTAGCACACGAGCTGCGAGACGCCGTACAGACTGCGCACGATGATCGTGTGCGCTGGTGCGAGCAAGCGAGAGAGAGAGCAAATGCGACGGTCAGACACTGTGCATGTGCATGTGCACGCCCGCATACGTAGCAGCAGCAGCACGCACTGTAGTTCTCCTTGTCGAGGAACGTGTTGCAGAAGAGCGCGAGGCCGAGCGTAACGCCCATCATCTTGAGGTTCGGCGCCATGGTTGTCGGTGGCGTCCACGCGAGGAGGTCGAGCAGGTCGAGGTCGCGAGGTCGCGAGGGGGCAAGATGACAAGTGTCAGCAACAGCACCACGACCTGCATTAGCGTTTGGTTACACACTATTATCGGACCAAATCGAAAAATTGTGTGGTCTGTCCTAGTTAGACGCTAAAAAGTGAACAACATTCAAATAGTGTGACGCACATTAAATATTTTCAACTGCTCGGCGATCGCAACACCTTCATCAGATGAATGATGAATGGCGAACAGCAGACACTTGAACAGTCCTGCTCGTTACTGCTCTTGCACTCATTAAGCCTGCAATAACGCTGTAAGGCACAAGCGACTTGCTTTGCTGCTGACCGCCAGGCAGTCGCTGACCTGTCCACATCCACCTCATGTCCTCACGATCGATGGCAGCTACCAACTAGATACAGTGCAGCAGTAGAGATGTCCACTTGCGTTGGTCACTCACACGGACGTGTTGTATGCTCAAACAGGTGTTCAATCATTCAGTCACGACTGGTACATCTGCATCTGCGTGGGTGGCACGATGAGGTCTTCGTTGATCGGTGCGCCGAGGTACTGCTTGAGCAGTGTCTTGAGCTCTGCGTTCTGCCGCTTGAGCCCATTCACGTCGTCAATGTACTCTTTGCGCCGCAGCAGTGCGTGGTGGTACATCGTCAATCCTTTCTCGAGCGCCTCCATCACGCGAATCGTCTTTGGTGGGATCACTTTCACGACTGACGCCCAGTACTCGCGCTGCGCACGTGCTTTGAGTGCTGCTGCGGATGGCGCACTCGCACCTGCTGCTGAACCAGTACCTTTGCTTCCGCCTCCGAGCTTCTTGGAATGCGGGTCGTCATATCCAGCTGCGTTGCTCGCGTGACGGAGCATGCGCGTGAGTGGCGCGAGCCGCTTCTGCTCGTTCATCTCCTGCAGCAGTCGCAGCATAAGCAGCCAAGCAAGAGACACAGTGACGCTCGTCAGCAAGAGTCACTACTGTCCTAGGACTCGTACCATAAGCGCACGAACACACCTCAACAAACTGTTTGATGACGCGGATGACGTCTTCAGGACCGACAATGAGTCCCCACTTGGACGTTGGCGTCTGCTGCAGCGTCCCGCCAGACGACACAGACGCACCCGCGTGTCCGTACTCGATCGGCACCTCTGCGCGCGGGTCCTGGAAGAAAAAGCCCATGAGACGCTCCATGTCGTCTTCGTTGTCGACACCGAGCGCGCGCATGATCATGTCAGCTTTCACGAGCTCAGCTTCGTCGTCAGGGAGCGCCTCAAGCGCTTGCTGGACGCTACTGCTGCTCACGAGGAAGCCCGCTTCCGCTGCCAAGAGCTTGAGCATGTACTTGAGCTTGGCACTCGAGATCTTGCGCACGACTGGCGCTTCGACGTCGTTGAACGCGTCGCTCGCGTCCTGATTGGTAGTGCCTCCGCCGTCACTGCTGCTACTGCGGTCGCGGTCGTCGCCTGGACGCGTCGCACTCGACGTCTCGCTCGTCTTCTTGTTCTTCATCGCCGCGCCAACGTGTGTGCTCCAGTCCCGGATCGCCAGCGCTGGCGGCTTCCACACGAGTCCGAGCTGCTGCTCGTGGATGATGCGGTCTGCGACCAAGAGCTTCTCGACCTTCGCGACTGCTTCGGCTTCGTGCATGGCCCAGACGTCGTCAAACTTGCTCTTATCGCTCGCGTCAAAGTGCGCGTATTTCTTCTGCAGGTCCTTGTACTGCTTCGTCAAGCGTCGGTACTCGTCCGTGAGCTCCTGGTTCTGGTTTCGATCACGCGCGTCGGTCTGATTGTACTTGGCAATGAGCGTACTCAGTGCGTCTTTGAGGCGCGCGAGCTTGCGCTTCTGCTGACTGAGCGTCGCCGAGTTCTCCATATCCCGTTCGGTCAAGACGCGGTAGTTGTACTCGAGCTTCTCCGTATTGAGCTGGTACGTCGCGCGCATCTCTTCGAGCTGCTGCTCGAGCGTTTGGATGTTCGTCTCGAGCTTGATCTTGAGCTCGTTGTAGTCCTCTGCGTCCTTCACACGCAGTGCTTCGATCTCTCTCAAGTACTGCTCGTCGCGCGCTTGCTTGGCTTCCATGTAGACCATCTCCATCTCCCGGCGCTTCTCGAACAGTGCGTCGATCTCGACCTTGTTGCTCGCCAAGAGCTCGTCGCGCTCTTTCAAGAACGCGTCCTCCATCTGCTCGAGCTCGAGCTCGTACTCGTCCTGCATCTCGCGATACTGCGTCCCCATGCGCTCAATGAGCTTCTCGACGTCGTCGGCTTGGACTTTGAGCGCTGTCACGTACTCTTCGTCTTTGCTCTTGAGCTGGAGCTGGAACTCGCGAATGACTGCGTCTTTCGACGCGAGGATCTCGCTACACGCCTTGTTCTGCGCCTCGAGCTCGCGATGGAGCTCCTGCGGCATGCTGAACTCAAACAAGTCGGACCAGCGCATCTCGACCGCAGCATTCTTTGCACCGCTCGCGATCGCCTCTTGCTGCAAGCGCTCGACACGGCGGTGTCGCCGCTCTTCTTCATCGATCCGACGCTTGTTCTCTGTGTCATCGGCAATGACGCGCACGCTCGTGACGTGCTGAATGCCGCCGAGTTTTCGCCGGTCGAGCTGGTTGAGACTGTCGGCGACTTGCTGCTGCCCGCGACTCATGCGCTTCGCTTCACCGACGAGCTGCTTGTTCTTGCGCGTCTCGTCGTCTTTCGACGCATTGCGCGTCTCGATGCGATTGCGCCGCGCCTGGACGCGCGACTCGCGGTCGCTCGCGTCCACAGACGGCTCATGGCTCTTGCCAGACGTGTCCATCGCTGTCAGTAGCAGTCTAGCTCACGCACTGCGTCGTCGAGAAGTGAGCGAATGGTGTCGCGCTGCTTGTCGAGGTCGATGGCGAGTCTGCTGCTACTGCAGCCATGTTGGTGAAGCGACGTGGATCCGTTTCATTCGAGTGCGAGCATTCCCTTGGTTTTATCACTATAGACATTGACTACCACACACCAGTGTGCATCCACAATCCAAGCAGTCGAAGCCAAACCTACGCGTGGCGATGGTGAAGCGCTTGACGCGGCGCCAGAGCGCACCGACGCTCGCAGCTGTGAGCGAGCACGAGCCATTAAGTGCTGCTGGCTCCTCTACCTGTACGTGCTATTGTCACTAGCATCATCCGTTCTGCGCTTGAACGCACACAAGATACTCACACGTGTGCCGACGCTCGCAATGCGCTGTGTGTGCGTTTTGCATATGCAGCTGATGTAACAGAAGAAGAAGCGCAGACACGCAAGTTTCAAGCGCGCCTGCGTGCGTTCTACTGGGCGCACGACCCGCGCCAAGTCGACAAGGTCGAAGAGATCCTTGAGCGTCAAAAGGTCCGTCAACGTGCTTGATCCTCTCTCCGTACAACTGCTGCGACTGACAGGAGCCTGCTGCTCTTGCTCCATTGACTGGCGATAGGGCAAAGAAGAAGCGTTCATCCAGCGCGTGCACATGCAGTTTGGTGCGCGTGACTTTAGTGGCGAGACTGCAGTCGACGACCTGTACGAGCACGAGCGGTACTCGTACTTCTCGTTCTCGTACGGCTCGTCGTTCCCTGGTCACTTGCTCCCGACTGATCGCCGGCGCTGGGGTGCACTCCATGGCTCACCATCGAGCCAGACACGCGAGCGTGTCGAGCCACAGCTCCCAGTCAACTGGCTCTGGACGTCGCCGTGGCAAGTCGACACGCACACGGGGAACTGCGATAAGGACGGCTGGATCTACGCATTTGACTTCACCATGTATGACTCTCGGCATGGATACAACTATCCAGATATTATGCATACCGACAAGGGACAAAATCTTCTGACATACGATACTATGGCTACATGCGTCTGTACTACAGGATCAACAGTGCAATCAAGCGCACAGGTGGACGCAGTGAGCCGCGCGCGACTGACTATGTGCGTCGACGGCGCTGGATCCGCCATCGCCAGCGCGTCGTTGCAACGCCAGCACCTGCAGTTCTTCCAGCAACAGCAGTGCCACAGACGATAGAGGATGAAGACCAGGACCTGGACGACAATGAGAACCAGAGCGAAGACGCTAAAGACGACGAAGAGGATGCTGAGCGTGCAAGTGCCAACAACAACAGTCGAGTGAGTCGCCTTGCAAGTGCGCCAAAGCGCATTGAAGACGTCGCAAACGACCTCAACATTGACGACGACGACGGAGACGACGGCGACAATGGGTACGACGAAGACGACGAAGCGGAGACTGGTGCGGCTGCAGTCGCGAGTAACCAGACCGATGCCAGCGAAGACAATGGCTTCGCGTCGCCACCGCTCTCCATGAATCCGCATGACGCTAGCAGTGAGCTCAAAGGCGTCCTCCCATCGCTGAGTCCGTCGCTCCGATCGATCCTGCGCGCTTCCGGCGCAGCCAACACGACGCAGTCGCCTACTTCTCCTGCTCCTCCAGCCACACCCACAGGACCGCAACTCGAGCTCTTCTCCATGGCAATGGACAAGTCTGCGGTCGACGCTGCGTGGACTGCCGCTGTGAAAGAGCTCGAAGCGATCTACACGCGCGCCAAGGCGCACAAGACGCAGCGCCTGAAGCAGTGGCGCGTGACGCGCGAGAAGCTCAAGCGGCAGATCCACGTGCTCGAGAAGACGATTGCGTCCATGGAGACCGTTGCGCTCGAAGAAGAGAAGCGCCGGCGCACGAGCGCAAGTGCGAATTGCAGTCCGCGCAAGCCGTCGTTTGCGTTTGGGTCGCCGCGCACGAGTGGCACGACATCGCCACAGAGTATGGCGACGCAGTCGCCGACTGCTGTCCCAAGTACGCCAAGCCGCGGGCATCCAGTCAACAAGAACGCCGTGAACGTCGTGAACCTCGCGGCGAAGATGCAGAGCGCGCAGTCAAAGCTCGATGCGCTCAAGCGCTTGCTCTGGCACAGCCGCGAGAAGCAGTACACGCTCCGGTTCAGCATCGACGGCATCTTCTACGGCCTCCGGGACTTCCACGTCGAGTCGTTCACGAGCAGCTACGCGATCCACATGAACCACCAGACGAACGGCGCGCAAGGCATCACGCCGACGTGCAAGGTCGTACTCAAGGGCCACACAGTCTGCGTCGGGAAGCACGTGAAGGTCACGGGCGACAAGGGCACGCGCGTGCCAAAGTCCATCTGGGAGCGCATGTACCTCGACACGGACTTTGACGCCTCGGTCTACCTCATCTACGTTGACGACGACCTACACGACGACCGTGACGACACGCCCAAGCGCGCGCGCCATGGGCGCTGGGAGTTCCTCTTCACGCCCGACGCGACGCGCGTCGAGCTCATCAACTTTACGCGCCGCGTCCACGGCGGTCTGGATCTCCCGGAGCCAGTCGTGCGTAAACTCTGCTCCGATGTCCTCAGCTCGCTCGTGCGCGACCTCGCGCTCATCTACTTTCCCCACGAGCTCGCGACGGCGTTCGATGCGCCGCCCGCAAAGCTCGACCTCGTCGGCGACGTCTCGCTCACGGGCTTGGCGATCGACGACGTCTTGGAGCGCGAGATCGAGAGCATGAGCGACACACGGGACACTAAGAGTGACGCGAGCGACGGGTCGTCGTCGTCCAAGTCGCTCCTCGCGGCAGCGGCACAGCTCTTGGTGTTTCGCGACGCGGACGCGTCGATGCGGCGCATTGCCGATGCGCTCGGACTCTCGCCGGCGCAGTTCAACCTCCTCGTTGCGCTCAAGGACTGTGGCTTGTACCCGCATCCGTACAGCTTCAAGACGCTCGCTGGCATGTGCGAGTACTACGCGCGGTTCTTTGTCGACGAGCGACCTGCGAGCGGCGATGAGAGCGAGGCTGACGCGTACACGCAGCGTCTCCACCTTGTGTGGAAGCAAGTGGTGGAGCTGCTCTACATCCGCAAAGTCCGCGCTGCTGGCGGCAGTGCAGACGCAGCAGCGCTTGCGCTCTTTGACATGGACGCGCTCTGGGAGACCGTCGCGCGCGTGAGCCAGAAGCCTGCGGCACTCGAGCTCACGGTCAAGCGCTTGCACTGCTCTGTGCGCGCGCAGAGCGTCGTGGATGCGATCGCAAAGCTCTACGAGCGCCTCGTGCTCGGCGTTGACTTTCGCAAACCCCGCGCGGGCTACGACGCGTTCCTCTACGGCTTTCGCTTTGGCCGCAAAGCCGCTGCAGTGCCGAAAGCTGTCGCCACTGCGGTCGCAGATGCGGCAGCGACGAGTCACACTGCGAGCTCAGCCGCTGCAGCAACCGCGTGTATGCTCGACCCGCGACTGCACATCCAGCTCGACAGTGCGTTCCGCGCACGACTGAAGGCGTTCAGTCAGTTCGTGCGGTCGCTCAAAGCTCTTGTTGACATCGCGACGCACAACGTCGAGAGCGTGAGCGTCGAAGTCGCAGGACATTTGAAAGGCACTGGGAGCGACTGCGATCTCGCTGGGTCGTTCCGCGACGTCGACTTTGTCGGACCAGTGCACGTCGCGCTCGGCGTCCCAGCGTGCTTCCTCGGTCTCTATCGCATCGAAACGGTCGCAGTCAACAGTGGCGACGACGGCGATGCTGCCGCGAGCCAGAGCGTCGGGCTCCAGATCGAACTCCTGCTGCCGCGCGCAGCCGTGCGTCCAATAGCCACGATGCGGCGTCGCAAGCAACCGCTCGCAGCGACACTCGAGTCGGTCGGCCGTGTGCTCGTGACCGACCTCTCGACGCAAGTGCTCGTGGACGTCGACGCGCTCGTTGAGCAGCACCGCATCCGCAGTGCGTCCGCTGCCACTGAGATGACGGCACCGTGGTCACCGACCAAATCGTTTGCGCGCCGCGTCGAGATGCAAAAGACACACGCCAAACACGAGGCGCTTGCGTTCTCATTTGGGCGTCGAGCGTCGCAGCAGCAGCGCAGTAGCGACGCCAGTAGCCTCGGTGACGGCGTCACTCGCGTCTCAAGCACGTCAGATCTTGATGTTCCACCAGCCGCAGCTCCGTTGTCGAAAGCCTCGAGTCGATTCACACTCGCGACGAGCGAGTTCACAAAGCTCTATGCGCGCGTGCGCGCTGGGTCGTTCGCGACGCGCGTGCTCCCGATCCTCGACTACGTCCTTGCAACGTACGTCCGACCGCTCGTGCAGACGTCGTGTCCTGAGCACCAAGCACTGCTCGATACAGTCTTTGCGAGCGCCCTCCAGTGGCTCAGTGCGCCGTCTATGGCGCTCGACTTTGACGTCCTCACGCGCGCGTGCGCCCATGGCCGCGACGACTTGGTCATCACGATTGCCAGTGCGCCGCTGCACGCAACGCCGATCGTGTATAAAGACGAGCTGCTGCTCATGCCGCTCATTCTCCACGCCGATGACCTCGTGAACCAGTGGATCGACGATCGGTACCCGCCGTACTCGAATCCGCTCTACTTCTAATGAGGCAGGCAGGTAGCGACGTCAAGGTGAGTACGAGTGGCTGAGCCATGTCCCAATCCTCTCCTCGAGTCTCTTGTTCACAATGGCGTCTGTCTACGAGCCTGAGTCAACTGAGCTCATGCTCAGACTGTGTGGATCTCTTGAGAGGCGCATGTGTCCTGCGCTGGCGAGGGCAGCGCCACCTTCAGTACATCTACGCCTGAGACTGACTTCATTACCTGCCGTGACCTTGATGGAGGTAGTAAGCCTAGCGTGAGGACAAGAGCAATGGCAGCTCGACTACTTGTCGCACGTTCGCACGATGCACAGTGCCGACACTGAGGACACAACATACAGTCGAGTAAGTCCTGGTATGCAAGCTCGAGCTAAATCGGTCGAGTGTATGCCATCGAGACACCAAACAGCCAGCGCGTGACAGCAAGTGCGTGACAGAGCAAGCAGCGCCGCGCGCACAGCGTCGTGCTGTGACAGCGACAAGACGATGCGTGTCGCTCCGACTCCATCCATGGCGACGCTGCTCCCAGCGGCAGTAGAGTACCTGGAACCTCAGGTGCGAGAAGAACTACCGCTTTCGCAGCACCACCACTCGTTACTGACACTTCACTCGCAG
>JAASFN010000088.1:0-44159 GCA_023333795.1 Globisporangium rhizosaccharum
CGACACGAACAGCGACATCCGGCGCTTCGCGCTGCGACGACCAGCGTCACCACCAGAAGCGACGTCCATAGCGTCTTTCACGACTTCCTTGCTGGTCGTCTGCGTCGCGTCTGGCTCGGAGCTCTTCTTGTCTTGGGCTCCGTGCTTCGTCATTCGATTCCGGTGGAGCTAGTGGTTGTAGAACCACTGCGCAGTACGATCATCTCTTCGGTCGTTCGGTCGTTCGTTGATTGCTCGTCTCTTGGTTGCTACTCGGCCGTGAGCGTGAAGATCGGTGCGGCCATGCCGCTCTCGTACCGCAGCGCCATGAAGAACATCTCCATGAGCCAGTACTTGACACTCGAGACCGCGACGTACCGGAGCCAGCCGCCGTGGCGATACACGCAGCTCTCAACGCCATTCGGTCCCACGGACGGTGCAAAGACCTGCGAGACTGTCACTTGACTCCACTTGTGCGACGCTCCGAGCCACGCGTGCACAGCGTTGCGCTCGATCGCACTCTCAAAGATGATGAAGTCGTCACCGCGCTGGACGCGACACAGGAGCTCAATGCCGTGGACAATGCCGCCAGTCTGCGGGTTGTACAGCGCGCGGTGGAGCACGCGAGCGTTGTCGTTCAAGACCTCGAGGACTTGGACTTGGACTGTGAAGACCGGACTGAAGAACTGCGCGTGGGTCTCTGGCGAACTCAGTTGGCGCCATGTCTTCTCCATCAAGTCCACGGCACGGACGTTCACAAACTCCTTTGACAAGACAAACTTGACGGACGTGTCGTCGATCTTGCGCTGGTCGTGCCAGCCCATGACCGTCAAACCAGACGAGCGGTACGACTGGTCGCGCCGTGCAGTGTCGTACTCGTCGAGGTTCTTCTGGAGCATCGCCGTCCACGCGTCGTGGCTCAGTGGTTCGTAGAACTCGCGCACGAGCTCCATTTGCTCGTGCAAGACTGTCAAAGGCTCTGGTGCGCCTGTGAGGATCGTCGCAGCCGCGAGCGCTTCGGTCGCCGCGCACTGTGCTTCGAGCACTTCGTTCTCTTTTGCTAGCTCTCGCGCCTCGGACGTGACATGGAGCAGTGCGTACTGCCGCTCCAAGTCCGCTGCGAGCTGCTTGGTCTGCTTGATCGCCTCTTTCTTGCGCTGGACAAAGCGCTTCTGGACTGCACGATGGCGTGCGCGACGCTCTTCGTCCGAGACTTTGGTCGCACGGCGCGATGGAGGCGGGTGCTGCTCGGTCTTGAGCGAGCCTGGCGGCGTGGGACTGCGTGTGGATGAGCCAGAGCACGACGACGGCGACGACGATGTTGAGCCGGAGCGCGAGCGCTTGGTCCACTGCGGAAGTGCAGATCGTGTGTCGTTGGCACTTGCGCGTTGTTGGCTATTGGCGTGAACAGACAGCGTCGACGCAGTAGCAGCAGCGCAGTGACTCGCGGCGCTTGTGGTCATTGCGAGCGGTGCAGACGCGTCGTGGCTCAAGAGGAGGTCCTCCATGATCACTTGGTCTGTCGGCGTCCAGTACGCTGGGAGGTACACCGACGACTGCGATGCGTGCTCATGGAGTGTCGAGTGCTGCTGCTGGTGGTGGTGGTCGTAGCTCATCGTGAGGAGTGCGCTCAGTCGGAAGAAGCAAGGAGTGAGGACGTGCAGGTGATCGCACGGATGATGATGATCGTCGCTATCAATAGACACTGCTTATGTGCGGCGCTAGCGATCAGCAGTGGCAGTCGACGAGGAGACGGTGGTGAAGTCGCAAGCGAGCGAGCGAGCGAGTGGCGTAGCAGCAGCGACTGCCAGAAGCAGACGACGGACGAGCGCTCCTTGTTCACGCGAGTTTAGTGTCGTCGAGCTGTGCGAGTGTTGTCGAGCTGCTCAAGCCATCTGGCGTCGTCGTTTCTTGACTTGCGTTCAGTATGGTTCACGTCGCACGTACGATTGGCTAAAATGCGTCGCATAACGTAAACGTACTTGTAGGAATTACATAAGCGAACATAAGGCAAACTTTCCTACGCGTTCACTAGACAGAACGCAAGTGAGCGAGCATTGCCTCAGCAGCGCAGCTCTTCGGTGCGGCGACGACGTCTCTCTCGATGCACTCGCGTGCAGCTCTTCGGTGTGCTCGAGTGCACAAGGCTCGCGAACGCTCAGCCAGTCTTGACAACACGAGCTCAAGCGCGCTCAGAGCTCACAGACGCGCACGTGAACGACAGCAACAGAGCATGTGAAGCCTTGGAAACAGAAGCTCGAACCGTACAACCAAGCATCACTGTCTCTGCTCAGTCTGTGCCTCCTCTCTCGTGGTCCTTGAGCACAAGCACAACGCTCAATCAAAGAAGGCGCTACGTAGTCCGTTCGTACACACTCGTTTCGCTGTATGTGCATCAGGACCATACGTTGCTCGTTCGCTTGGATGCCGAGGTCCTCCCGCCAACAGCAGACTTGACCTTGAGTGTGTGTGTGAACGTCGGATCAAGTGAGCTCTTCGACTCGAGCGCGTCCTGTTTCTTCGCGCACGTACCAGCATCTACGCGCTCTGATGCGCCAGGTAGTCAGTCAGTCTGCTCGTCGATTGCTGCTTTTTCGTAAAGGAGACCTCGGCGCTTTGGTTGATCGCGCGCCAGTGCGATGGTTCATTGTGTCTCTGTGTGCACAGTTTATCGCGATGGAGCACACACCAGCACGCGCACTCGCGCACGATGAGTGCGCATGCGAGCTAACGTTGCAGTCGACCTGGTCGTGACTACTGTTGCACGCACGTACGCACTGGTTCAGCTAGCGATCGAGTCAGCACCACGCTAATCAAACACGACGCCGCCACCAACAAAGACGTACAGCACATTCGCACTCGCAACAGCCCATACGCGGACAAGTGTCGAGCGCATTCGCTTCTCGTGCATCTCGTAGCCAACCAGGTAGGCAAGCTCGAGACAAGTGGGCTGCTATTGCTGCTGGACGATCGTCACACGGAGTACCTGGTCACGCAGCTGACTAGTAACTGAACACTTTCGTCTTCTACTCCTTATCCCAAGCGCGTTGAGCTGCTCCAGCTGCGCACGGCGATCACTTTGCTTCTTGCGCACTCGCTGTCACAGTCGCCACAGCCGTTGCCGTTGATCGCGCAGCATGGAAACCTCAAGTGCGCGTGGTCGTGGCACGATCGAGCCGCACTTGCCGCTGCAGTGGACGCCTGTGGACCAGGAGATCATCGAGGACCTGCTCTTCGTCGAGCCGTCGCACCTCACGCTCGACACGTGCAGCAGCGAGCTCGTCCACGGCTACCGTCCATACAGCAGCACCACGACGTCTGCTACCATTGGACACCCGCCGCATGTGCTGTCGCCTGCATCGAGCAGTGGCGCTTCTGCTGCTGCAGTGCATCCGAGCGCACAGCATCCACACGCTCACATTGTCACACCGGAACCATGCAGCGCATCAACACAGCAGCAACAGTCGCAAACGCAGCACGTGCAGCCCGACATCTCGCCGTGGCTCACAGGCAGCGTCGCACACGCAAGCGCGGACGAAGTGCGCAAAGCTAAGCACCGCGAAGTCCAGCGCCGCTTCATGGTGCGCAAGAAGGTACGACTGGCTGCCGCTCATGCACATGCAGCAGCGTCTGCTTGGCTGGCTCACTTGCGTTTGCTTGCTCGCTTGTGCTGTTCTCTCCAGGAGCAAATCAAGCGAACCAAGCAGCTCGCAAAGGAGCTCGAGATCCGCCATGGCGTGTTGCAGCTCACGTCTGAGACGCAGAAGCTCGCGAGTGCGAACGCGGCGCTCGAAGAGCAGCTCACAGCGTGCGGCTCTGATGCGCCGTACCTGTCAAAGACTCAGGTCGAGCTCATCTTGGAGGTTCGTAACGCATCATCCAGTCTCGTCCCACCTCTGGCCACGTTCACCTTGCTGTGAGCTGACGATGTGCTGTACACTCTGTAGGACCAGCTCAAGGTCGTTCGTGCGCACTACGAGCCACTGAGCGACGTCGAGTGGAGCGAACTGCTGCGGAAGAACCTCGACGACTACGACGCGATCGCGCGCGAGCGGGACTTTGTGAGCACAGGCGTGACGGTAATGGGCTGGAGCGACCGGCGCAAGCAGGAGACGTCGACGCTCAAGTTCGTCCTCTCGAAGACGTTTGCGCACCTTGACGCTGCGGACTTTATGAACACGACGTGGGCAAAGCTCTGGCTCCCAGCGACGCACTCGGGACTGTTCAACCCGGCCGTGACGATCAAGGTCCGTCTGCTGTGGTCTTGCTTGCTTGTGTATGGCTGAGAGAAACCCAGAGCGTCTCACCCTTGCAATGGCGATGACTGGGACTTCTGGTGTGTCCTTGGTGCTGCAGATCCAGATCCTCCAGACGATCAACGACGACACTGTCGTGATGCACCGCGCGTTCTTCAATCCGCAGACGAACAGCGTCGTGCACTCGATCGAGACCATGTCGCGTCTCCAGCACGGCCACGACTTCATTGTGTTTCTGCGGAGTCCGGACCGCTGCGCTGTGCCGCCAGACGTCGCACAGCGCTTTGACTGGGTCCAGATCTGGACGTCGCTCGTGTTTACGCCACTGTCAGTAGCGTCGACCAAGACGTCTCGAGGACGCAGCAGCACCACCACCAACAGTGGAAGTCACGCGACCGAGGGCTGCGTGCTCCAGTACGGCGGTGCAATGCGCGACTTTTCGCTTGCCGACACGCAGTACTGGCTCATGGAGATGCTCTACGTGCTCCTGCGGTTCGAGACTGTCATGGTCGCACCGGTCTTTGCGCTACTGCCGCCACAACCGGATAGCAATGATCGTAGCAGCTCTGCAATGACGTCAGGTCTTTGGAGCGACTGATAGACTGACGGGTAGCCGCGAAGTCGGGAGTAGAGCGTCTAAGTTATTCTAGTGTTTGCCGCGCCGTGTTCGCGGCGTGTGAAGTCTCTTGGTGATGATCGACTGAGTGAGTTAGAGGATCGCCACGTATCTCTGTGCAACCTAGGATCTCAAGCACCTGTCGAGAGTACGATGTGTCCAAAGTGTCCCAGAGATTGTCGTAGAGAGAGCGTTGTTGACCCAGATACATGCTTCCTCTCTTTCACTAGTGAGAGTAACGCCGTCAGCGACTACGAGTGACAGTGTCGAGCGTAGATCCAGGACGTGTGCGTACTCGATATGTGAGATTATCGGAATGGTGACTGTAGTGAGAGAGCGGCGGTAAATGCAGGAATGATTGTGCAGGAATGATTGCACATTGCACAATAAAATGCTGACACATACAAATCTCAATATGTTATCGAATCATATTATTGTGCGATTCGTTCAGCGTACCCACAACATTGATTTGGAAATCGACAGCAACGCACGAGCTCACTTCCAAGCTTCCAGCACCAAGCACACACGTCACGAAGCGCAATAGCAGCAATGTGGTTCACGAGCGGCCCTGCAGTGCGTCTCTACATCACGCTCGACAAGTCTGCGTACGTCGCTGGCGAGATCGTGCGCGGCCGCGTCGCGCTCGCGGTCTTTCGCGACATTGTCGCTGACGGTACGCCATTGCATCTGTGCTCCTTGTCTTGGTGCCATGTCATGTCAGCACTCGTGGCTGACGCATACTTGCTATATGTGATCACGTGAAAACAGGACTGTCAGTGCACATCCATGGCCGTGAGCACATTGCGTGGGACGTACTCGTGACAGAGCACCACCACAGCAAGAAGCGCGGCGCACATACAAAGCAGCACACGACGCACAAGACGCGCACGAACGCGTTCTTAGACGATCGCATCCCGCTCTTTCTCTTCCCACGCGCACTCAGTAAAGGGAACTACGAGTTTAGCTTTGCGTACCAGACACACGCGTCACTGCCTGGTGCGTTTGCCTTGGACGCATCAGCGCATCGCGACTACCTCCGGCACAAGGAGAAGAAGAAGAACGTCCGGAACTTGCGCGCGAGCATCACGTACGCAGTGCACGCAACGCTCGATGAAGGCTGGTGGTTTGACTGCTGGAACACGCGCGCACGGTCCGACCTCGTGCTCTACGAGCGCCCAAAGACCAGCATCGTGTACCGCGATGCGTCGTATGGTGGGACGTACGACGCGACGTCACAGACTGTCCGATTGCTCTCGCTCGTGAACCAAGGCACGTGCGAGGTCGCCGCGTGGCTCGCCCAGCCTGCATATGCATCTGGGGAGACTGCGACGCTGCAGTACCGCATCTCGAACCGGTCGAACGTCGACATTCGCGTCTTGAAAGTCACGCTCTTCCAAGACGTTGTCTTGCGGCGCAAAGCCCACGCGAGCAAGCCACTGACGACGCGCGTTGCGTCGGTCACGTGCACTGGCGTGAGTGCGCAGTCGACCGTCGACAGTGTCGTGACGCTCGCACTCGTACGAGGTGCTGACGGCCGCGAGCTCGCGCCATCGACGACTGGCTCGCTCATCCGCTGCAGCTACCGCTTGCAACTCCAGTGCGACATCGCGTGGTCCCCGGACGTGTGTCTCGACTTGCCGATCGTCATTGCGTCGCGCCTTGCGACTGCCGTTGTGAATGACGTGCCGCTTGCAACGCCCGTGCCAGTCGCAGTCGGCGTACCGCTCGACGCTACGGAGGATCATGGCAACGACAATGGCAAGCAAGCAGCGCCACTTGCTCGCGAAGTTGTCGACGCGACGGTGTTGGAGCAAGCGGTACCGCTAGACGAAGCCACTGCAGTTGAGAGTACATCGACTGCTGTTGTGACTGGCCAAGCGCCGCGACACGAAGGCGACGCGTATCCTGGCCAGCCGTGTGTCAACATGTTTGCGTAGCTGCTCGCTCATTGTCGTGCCGCACGAGAGGAACGTAGTAGGACAGTCGGACACTGTTCTTAGTACATTAGTACGAACTTTCGTACAATGTCTCGTACAATGTCTCGAGCACTTACAGTCGCGACTGGATAAGAGGCTTGAGGTACTGCTCGTAGCTCTCGGCGACTTGCGTCCGATTGAGCGGTTCGTCGTTCGCGCGCTTGACGAGTGCGCGGTAGAGGTCGCCGTCGTACCGACCGATCGTCGAGTCGAGCTCCCAGTCAGTAAAGTCCCACGCGTCTGTGAGCAGCACAGCGTTTGGTCGAACGATAGCAAGCAAACGCAGCAGTTGCGTGTGGGCAAACTCGCCTTGTGCACTCGAGACGTAGTCGTCGTTGCGAAAGTCGCCGAGCGAGCGCACGAGGAGCCACGTGCCAAAGAGCGCACAGAGATCTGCTAGTGCTTTGTGAGTATTTGGTGCGTCTGTTGCTGCGACTGGGACACTGGCGACACGGTCAGCGAACGCTTGCAAGAGCATGTGCTCCGAGTGTGCGACCGAGGCTTTGGTCATGAGCACCATGCACGGATTCGGCTCGCTCTTGTAGCCAGTCGGCTGCTGCTGCTGCATGGCGGCAACGAGTGTCTGCGTCGCACGCGCTGCACGGACACTAAACGCTTCGAGCAGCAGCGTCAGGTCGCTAAAGTCCTCGGGTCTCGTCGCACTGCACGTCTGTCGAAGCAGCCGACCCTGGGCATTCGTAGTCGCATTAGACATTGACGACGACGCTGCCTGCTTGACGAGGAACCGCGCATGTTGCTGCACGAGGACGTCGAACGTGCCTTCGTACGTGCTCGCACCAACGATCTCGGCATAGAGATGCGGCAAGTTGCTGCTCTGCGAGAAGCCGTGGCCGCCGCAGAGTCGCCGGAGCGCTTCAATGCCAACACCGACTTCATCTGCGAGCCACGCTTTCACACCAGAGGCGACTGCGTGGACCTCTGCGAGCTCTGTCTGGAACGACGGGCTCTCGCGCTGGAGTGACGCCAGTGCGCGGTCGTGCATGCGACTCACAGCGTCGCTTGCAAACGTCGCTGCGTACGACAGTGCGATCCGTGGCAAGAGCCCAAGCTGCTGGTTCTGGTAGTCGAGCACAGGGACCTCTGCGCCTGTGAGACGGCTGCTGCTGCTGCTGAGAGCGATGTGATTGCCTTGGATTCGTGCAGCGCTGAAGCGCGTCGTGATCGTCGCAGCAGCAGCGAGGAACACACTGAGCTTGCGAATCAAGAACGCGCGGACGTGGACCATGGTGAGGTACACGAGCTTGTCGCTCGGCGGCTTCGTGAACGTCCCATCCGGCGCAACGTGCGCAAACTTCATGAGCATGTACTCGCGCGGGATGCGCACATGGTGCAGTGCGCAGTAGCCATTGTCGACGGACTGGAAGCCGATCTTCGGTCCAATGTCGCCGACCTCGACGCCAGGCAGCGGTGTGTGGTCTTTGAGCGACCGCAGTGGGACAATGAACGCCTGGACGCCAGCGTCTTTGCCGTCGAGCGACAGTCGTGCGTGCACGATCGCGTGCGTCGCGGTCTTGCCGAGACCGCCGGGCCACCACTTGCGACTCGTGAGCGTCGGGGAGTGGAGGACAAACTCTTGCGTTGTAGCGTCGTACGTCGCGACTGTCTCGAGACCCTGGACGTTCGAGCCATGGCCAAGCTCTGTCTGAGCATAGGCGCCAAGGATCTGGTAGCTCTTTGCCAGTGGGAGCCACGTGCGCTGCTGCACCTCGCTCGCTTGGTTCTCGAGCGTCGGGATGAACATGGCGCGGTGGACGTCAATCGGCAAGCGCTCGCCAATTGCGTTGTACAGCAACTGCTGCTCGATCGGGTCTGTGATGCCGTGTGTGCGCAAGAGCTGTACGTAGTGATACATCTTTGCGACAGCGCTGTTGTAGCGCTCCGAGTGGTTCTGAAAGACAAAGTCGCGCTGTGCGAGCACTGGATGCGCTGCAACGATTCTCTCCATGCGCTTGCGTGTTTCGCTCAAGTGCGCGCTGCCGCGCAGCAGCGGCGTGAGTAGCGCAGGCTTGACGTCACCGCGCGCACGCTCTTGGCGCAAGTGCAGCGGCGCGAGGTCTTTCAGCTCGACTGCTGGAGACCCCATTGCGACCTGCTTGTTGATGGTCGTTTGAGCTTGTTGATGCAAGTCAAGCTTGTTCAATTTTGAAATCGAATATGACTTGAATAAAGTATACAAATGGACTGTGTTTTGACCCAAGCTTTCCAGCTCCGACACTCGATGTCCTCACCACCGATGGCCTCACAACACATCCAGTATCATGTCGCCACGCTCCGGTGTCTCCATGCGCTGTGCTGCGTATTGGTCGAGGTCAGTGTCTCGAATCCAACGACACTATCGCGTTCACATCGAGCAAGTCTGAACATTGCATTGCTACAGTCTCTCTCTGTCTCAACAGCTTCCAATCGCTCAAGCGTCTCACTCACTCACGCATTCACATGGGCGGTGCTTGGACATACCCGTCGGTCGACGCGGGGACCCACGACACGTTTGGGATCTCTGGTGCAATGAGCGTCACTGGCAAGTGCATCTCGACGTCTGGGCACCACGGAATGTCGCACTCGACGTTGATCCGGTACGAGCACTGGATGAGGTGACCGCTCGTCGACGGGTTCAAGAACGCGCCGTGGTCCGACACGAGCGCAATCGGCTGCGGCTGCGCAAGTGACGAGTTCGCAGGCACGCCTGGGAATGCGCGTGTCGCCATCTCGCGCGTGAACTCGTGGTAGCCGCCGTGCTTGGTCCGGAGCTTGATGTCCTGATACAAATGGCACCGCATCGCAGTGATGTCGACGCTCGAGCCATTGTTGATCTGGCACTGGATCTGCGCAGTCTCGCCTGGCAAGTACACGTTCTTGTCCATTGCGACCGAGAGCTGGCACGTGCCTTTGTTGATGCAGCAGAGGAAGTTCACGTTCTGCGTGACCGAGTCTTCGCTCGGTCGGATCGCTTGGAGGTTACGCTCGTGCACGACGAGGTTACAGTCGGCTTTCAAGTCCGAGGCAAAGTACCCGCCAACGTCGAGCGTAGCTTTGAACTTGTACTTGATCTTCGCTTCGAGCTTGTCGATGAAGCCGGACGAGTACGACTCGAGACGGAAGACACCTGGGAGCTCGACTGGCAGTTGGTACTGAAACGGGTACATGTAGTGCCCTGGCATGTACGTCTGTGAGATCGCACTGATCACGATCTGTAAGATGCCATCGTAAGCGAATGTGGAGTGAGTGCCTGAGTACCAGAGCCGTACCAATACAAACAGACAGGAAATCGAAGGAATCGCACAGACCTTTTGCTTGAAGAAGTCCTTCTCGTCCTCGTACTCCTCGGTCTTTGTGTGCGTGTTGCCGTCGCTGTCGGTCTCCGAGTGCGACTCGCGCCACTCGACCTTTTCTTTGCCTGTGGCCTTGAGCACGAGCGCTACACATATCCATATACGTACATACACGTCCGTGAGTTGGTCTCTGCTGCTGTTGCTTGTCGTCACAGCCACACATGCCCACAGAGAGAGAGAGAGAGAGAGAGAGAGAGAGAGAGAGAGACGCACCATCGCACTGGATCGGCTCGTAGATCTCGACGTAGATCGTGCCGCGCACGATTTCGCCCGCGATGTACGACGGCTTCTCGACCGTGATGCCAATCTTGCCCTTCTTCCCGAGTCCAAACGCGCGTCCTTGCTTGCCCATGCTTGTCTTCTTCTTGCGTTCGTGTGGTGTGTGTGCAAGTGTGACTGTGAGCGTGTCGAGTGTCTTGGCAAGTCGTGGCGAGTCGGCAAGTCGTGGCAAGTCGTGGCAAGTCGGGTTGTGTGAGCGATCGAACGACCGCGTGGGTTCAGAGGATTAAAATAGCTTGGTTAAAGTATGTAAATAGTGAAACCAAGTTTTGCAAATCTGTGCAAGCACAAATGTACACTCGCTATTCATTTTATTCGACAAAGTGTCGAATCAGCAAAACTATACAAACATCAAGTGAATTTGGAGCGCCACACGGCACAACTGAGCGACTCTTGCGATGTCGTCGATGTCGTCGATGTCGTCGTCTTCGATGTGTACGCTGCTGTTGTTGCTTCGCGAGCGCGATCAACGAGACCGACTTGCGCAGCGACACACTCATACACACTGCGGCTCGAGGCTCGCGCGCATTCTCGCGCTCGTTCAGTCGCCGTTGCCGTGGCGCCTTTGCGCACGCACGTCTTCATTTCTTCGACTTCTTTGCGATCTCGCCACCATCCTTGTCGGTGCTCGTTTCACATGGTCGACACTACGCTCGCATTGCACACGCTCGCATGTTCATGCTTTAGGTTGCGAACGTGCAGACTTGCTTGTGAGCTCCACCAAAGCTGGCAAGGCATTCTCGAGCTCTTCGACTCCAAACGACTCGCCAAGTCCTTCACGAGCTCTC
This sequence comes from Globisporangium rhizosaccharum, assembly GCA_023333795.1. Lineage (NCBI taxonomy): Eukaryota > Oomycota > Peronosporomycetes > Pythiales > Pythiaceae > Globisporangium > Globisporangium rhizosaccharum. The sequence continues at coordinate 11,245 of JAASFN010000088.1, forward strand.
AATGAGCAAAGGACACACTTGAGATCGTCACACGACGCACGAATCGAGATGCGCAGCTGGCTTTTCCTTCGCTCGCCGAGACGATTCTCGATCTTCAACACGCTCTTCCATTTCGTGTGTGTGTTTGCTCAGTCAACAGGGGTCGTGTTCGTCAGGTCAAGTTTGCTTGTTTGCAAAGCATGACAAAGCGGCATCGATTGCGCTGCTGCTTCGTGCAAGGTCACTGCACAAGGAGCAAGAAGCAAGGAGCTAGGAGCTAGGAGCTAGGAGCTAGGAGCTAGGAGCTAGGAACTAGGAGCTAGGAGCTAGGAGCTAGGACACACTGTGAACATGGTGGTCTCAAAGTGAACTAGCGCGCTATATATTATGAGGCTACGTTGTTGTTGATCGATGTGGTGGTAGTGATAGTACAAAGTACAGCGACGACTCGTGCGTGCTGGCGGTTGTCAGCAGCAGAGCAGGTCGTAGAGCATCTCGGCGCACTCTTCGAGGCTCGGCGCCTCACTGAGGTCGTCGATGATCTCGAGGTCCGTTGCGAGGTCGAGGATATTGGCGCTCGCGCCAATGGCGTCTGCCGTGCACGGACTCGCGAGTCCGAGTGGTGCAGGCGAGACTACTGCTGGGGTACAAGCTGGGATTGTGACGGCTGCCACCGTCTTCTTGCGGCGCTTCGTCGGCGGTGGCGTCACGTCGTCCGTGAGCAGTGCGAGAAGCGACCCCGACGTGGCTGCTGCCGCTGCCGCTGGTGCAGTCGACGCCGCTGCGAGCGTCTTCGTCGATGGACGCGGGTGTTTCCGCACCGATGCGCTGTTGCTGCGGCGCGACGACGACGTCGACGATGGCGGTGTGTAGAGCGGCTGTGGTGCTGTCGACGCAGACTCGACTTGCGCTGTGAGTGCACGCAGACGCTCTTGCACGAGCGACTCTTCACTGATGCGGTGTCCGTAGTGCATGCGCATGAGCGCTTGCTTTGTGCGCAGTCCGCGGAGCCGCCGCGCTGCTTTCTGGCGGTACTTTTGTGCGTGGGTCATGGTCTGGCGCACCGTGCGCGTCGCAACGTACGCCGCGACGAGCTTCCACGGACCATTTGCGTAGATCTTGATCGCTTCGAGGAAGCGCGCGTGCTCTTCCTTTGTCCAGATGCCAGTGCCGACCGTCGAGCCAGCTTCCTCTTCGTCCTCGTCCTCGTGGTTCGCAGTCGGCGATTGAGGTGGTTGCTGGTTGTCTTGCAACGCAGTGGCGTTCGTGCTGTTGTCGCTCTGCTGGAGCGCCGAGAGCTCAAATGCAAACTCGGGCGTGTTGCTGGTGTTGCTGTCGTTTGGTGTCGCGACGACGATGTTCATGGATGCTATTGTTGCTGTTGCGTTGGTGTGGACTGACAGTGCAAGTGGCGGCGCAGTACGTGGCTCGCGTGTAGTTGTTGCTCATGCGCAGCAAATCGGGGAATGGCGAGACGCGCTGCATTCGCGGCACACGACAACCAGCAACAGCAGCAAGCAAGCAAGCAAGCCCGAATGCACAACACTCTGGCACGTGTGCACGCAAGAGCTGAGCAGGCAGCACGCTTCTGCTGACCGTCCAAGTATATCAGCGCCACGCTCTTGAGTCTTGAGTCTTGCTGTGAGGTTGCGTGAGCGAAAGGCAGCAGCAGCAGGTGGTGTCGACGCGGCATACAAAAACGAGGCCAAGTCGCGTAGCTGCACTTTTGAGGCGCAGCGTGCCCCTCTCACTATGCTCGTTCGTTCTGTCTTTCGCCGCTGTTGCCGCCGCGCATCTCGTTCTCACGTCATTGTTCGCAAAGGTTGTGATGTGTGGCACGTTACTTGGCATTGATAAGAACTTGCTGCCAATACACAAGCTCTTTCCATGAGCTCTACTAGTATGCACACATGTCGAGGCATGGGAACATGAGGCCGAAAGCAACTCGCCCAGCTTCGAGTTCAAGGCACCCTCCTCGTTGTTGGAGTGTGCAAACACAAGTGCAGCCTCGTTTTTCGCAGAGTCACAATGAGGACGACCGACGCACAAACGAGGCAGTTGAAAATCAGATGCATCAGGTCGCAAAAGTATTTCGACGCATTGGAGTGAGCCATACAAACTCGCCGTCAAACAAAGGATAATGAGCAAGCATGTACCGCACAACCTTGCAGATGCCCAACATCACAGACGCAGCGCTTCATCATACGCCTTGCTACTGCTCGCTCGCTGATGCAAGACGCGCTGCGCGCCACGTATACAGACTTCGCACACGTGTGTGGCTCGCGCTGCGTGCTTCTGAGCGTCTGAGCGCGTTGGACTCTTGACCCAACTATCCACGCGAAAACAAAACACAGCCGTGTTGCCTGCGTCTTCGTCTATCGGTCGAGCGATCGTCAACGCCGTCACAACAGTCCAGTTCTAGTACTCGCACCCGACTTGCTGCGCTTGTGTGCCGCTCATTATTTGCAGATCGACGCTCTCTCTCTCTCTCTCTCTACTGCGTCTCTCTATTGGAACAGACGCAAAAGAATGAGCGCAGTTGGACAATCAGAGCCACTCGTTTGGTCGGCGCGCACTTCAAGCTTTCGCGCAAGTGTCCAGCGCGACGTTACTGAATCGAGTGGGACAGTGCCTCAACACATTCGCGAAAGGTCACGCCACGAGTGCGAGCGTTCTGTGGTCTTTGTGGTCTTTGTGTATCGGCAGGTTGCGAGCAAGTCTTTGAGAGCTTCACATGCTACACAGTGCAAGCAAGCACAGCATCTGTGCGAGTGCTGAGCGGAGAGCAGTCAGCAGCAGTCTGTAATGCGCACAAAAGTGCTTGGTGTTCGCACACCTGTGTCGTCGTCCCGTTGCTTGCCTCTAATCTCTGTGCAGCAGACACGCGTTGCGCGCTGTGCTCTCCCGTAATTCGTCATTGCCAGCAGCAGTGAAGCACAGAAGTCTGGTCTCAGCAGCAGCAGTAGCAGCAACAGCAGGAACAGATCACGCACGCACACCCTTCAAAACCGACATGCTTGGCAAGCAAGAAAGCACACATGAGAAGACCACTTTCTCGCATGACGTACTCGCATGAACGTCGCGTGCCTCAAGAGCAAGTGTGTGTATGGGTTGAAAATGCGAGCACTCTCTCGAGTACAGGTCGAGCTGCTCAAGTCGATGTTCTTGACCAAGTCGCCATCAGCGCAATCACGTTCCGCTCGCGTTCGAGAAAATCAAGTCAAATTTTGAGTTTAATTGCGATTATGGGTACAAAGCGAAATTGGAACGTCCATCTTGGAGAACGTGTGGCTGTGACGCGTCGAATCTTGCGCCTGTTGCTGACTCGACTCAACTGACTCCTCGCTCGCTTGCTCGCTCGCGACGACGACGTTGCGTTCGACCTCGTTCGCTTTGCTGTTGTGTGTCTTGCGCTTTGCATGTGCTGCTTCGAATGTGCGTCCTCGCACGAAGTGCTTGCCGCATTGCGAGCACATGGCGCGCGAGAACACACACCATCGTTGCCATTGTGTCCGCGCACAACCAACAACCAGCGCCCGACGACGACAACCGCGCGCACCTGTCCTACTCAAGCTCAGTCATCGGTTGTCAGTGCGCTGGATTTTCTCCTGGCGCTTTGCTCGCGTGGTCGCAACAACATCGGCGCTCGCTCCGACCCACACTCTCGCTCGCGGCAATGCGGCCAACGACCGACGGACCTTTCTCCCCGACTTGCCGCGAGCTTCAACTGACGTGTTGTCATTCACTTGCACACTCGTTCGAGTAAACCGCATGTACATGCGCTTGTTGCTGCTCCATGTACTTGGCGATGCTGGTGGCACTCCTCACAGCACGAGTCGCCGCGACACAAGCACGATGCTCGGCACAAAAGTGGGTATGTATGCTGCATGTGCCCTCGAAGCGGCGTGTGAGATGTCAGGACATTCGACGCGGGCCGTTCATGCCTGTTCACGCTGAGTTGAAGGCGCGCGTGCTCGTCATGATCGAGAGACCTCGGCACGTGTGGCACCGAGATCGATTGCGAAGGAACGCGGTGCTGTGCTGCTTACGACACTCGATTAACGCGATTGAGCGCGGTGAGAGAGAGTGAGACCGCCACCACTGTTCGATGATGTCACACGGCAATGCGCCATGCCAACCAGCGTCTCGGCGAGAGCTTGAGTGATGGAGAGCTCGTGCGTACAATCGCCCAATGAAGCAAACGTCTGTGGAGCTCACCCAAGCTCTCGATGCTGTGCTGTGCTACATCGCTCGCTACAGCAGCATGTCGAGCTGGTGCAACGCAGAGACAATGATGCCAGGAGCAATGGATGTCGGACTCGAGTGATGCGGATGCAAGTTGCACCATCTCTCAATGCGGATGCAAGTCGACCGTCCAAACCAAGCGCTCAGTGCCAGTTCAAGCGAGCAAGTGCCTCGCATCCGTCGTTATGCAATCGTGACAACATCTTGCAGCGCTTTGAGATGGCAGGCTTTCGTGACGACACCGCCTCCACTGTCGATCCTGTAAACTAGGATGGATCATGAACGATCCGCCGCCGCCATCGCCATTGCCACGAACGCGCAGGTCATGGTGTTGCTGCCATTGCGAACATTGCGAACGACTGCATCATCTCGATGTGCGAGACAGACAGACTGCTTGATTGTGGTCGCTAAAGTTCGAATATTGGTTTATGTGCGACTAGAGTGGCAGAGTGCTCGTTATAGTCCGAAATCGGAGATAAGCAAACTGTACATTATTCAATCGATTTGCATACATTGTTCAAGTACATATGAATGCTATTTAGCACATGGGGTTCGCAACGCCAACCACACAAACGCTGTTGAGCCAAACGAAGCTGCTCACAAGCGCGCGCAATCTCTTGAGCAGTTCATTCCAGCATCCAGCAACCAGCGACCAAGCACAGCGTCCCTCCATCCGTCTCCACCACATACGTGTATGTGTGTATCGATGTGTGTGCATGGATGCATGTCCGGCCCCTTTTACCAGCTGTCCGCCGCAGCGACCGCTGCGCTTCCTTCGTTTTCGGAGGCAAGCGCATGTTGCTGCGCGATCTGGCGTCACAGTTAAAAGTGGGGCCGATAGCCAACTCCCTCCGCGCGATCGTCTCTCACTTGTGCGCCGCTGTGCTTTGCTTGATCTCGTGGCGGGGCAGGCGAGAGTTCGCTCTCTGCGTGTGTCTGCTGCGTGCATCGCGAAGCGCAGTGGTGCCCCGGCGACCGAGAGAGAGACGTCTTCTGTTGCAGCCTCTTTTGAGGCTGCTCGGCGTCTCAGCTGTGTGCGTGCTGTGCCCATTGCGGGAGCGGCATGCACGCGGTTGCCTTCTCGGCGTTGGCGAGGGCGGTTCGTGGAACATCTTTGCTCCTCCTTGTTTGGTTCGTACGTGCGTGTGTGTGTCGACACCTTTTACTTTCCACCAGCAATGCGTCGCTTCCATGCGGCTGGTGATATACGCGGTGTCAAGAGCAGCTGTGGTGCGTGAGGGACTCGATCGGAGACAGAGGCGCTCTGTCTCGCAGCGCGCTCCTGTCTGCGCGTTCCTGTGGCACCCACATCCCCACACACTTTTCTATCAGTCGGAGCGATCGGTCCTAGGCAGAAGTAGGTAGATGCATCTCGTTGTAATGAAAGCAATGTCATCATCATTCATGTGCCATCGTCCTCCTCTACTACTGCTCCTTGTTGTCTTGCTTTGGCATACCTCGCGACCGATGTCTTGCGTCTCTTGCTGCTGAAGATCAGTGAGCACACTCGAGCCATTTGCCATTGCGATTGTACCACACACACTCTCCATTTTGCAACGTGGCGGCAGCACAATCGAGAGTCAGCATCCGCACGCAGCAAAAGCATGGCGAGCGAGCAAGCGCACCACGCTCCGACGGACGACCAAGCGCTGCTTTTGCGCGTGCGCGCAGCACTGACCAAGTGGGAGCAGCACCACGTCCTCGCGCTTCTCGACCACAGCAGCGACAGCAGCGCGCTACAAGCCCAGCTGCTGCACTTTGAGCGCTGGTACCGCGGCGGACTCGACACATACCTCTGCAACGCGACGCAGCTGTTCCATGCACAGCACGCGAGCACAGCAACTGCTGCTGCGTCCGACGCGCCTGTGCAAGTGGACGAGTACGCAGATTGGCTGCCGTCAGTGCCAAACGTCACGCCATGGCAACAACCCAGTGATGCATGGAGCAAATTGCCAGTCGCACAGCTCGACTCGGCGCTCTACCGCGACCTCGAAGCGCTCGGACTCGAGCACATTGACAAGAGCGCATTCGTTGTCGTCGCTGGCGGTCTCGGCGAGCGCTTGGGCTATAACGGCATCAAGCTCAAGCTCCCCGTCGAGACGCTCACGCACACGAGCTACCTCGAGATGTACATCCAGCACTTGCTCGCACTCCAGGCGCTTGCAGCGGCAGCGAGTGACAGTGAGATTGCCATTCCACTCGCAATCATGACGTCCGACGTCACGCATGATGCGACGCAGGTGTTCCTCAAAGCAAACGCGTTCTTTGGCATGCGCAAGACGCAGATCGCGCTGCTCAAGCAAGAAAAAGTGCCGTGTCTCGACGTCAGCGACCACATGCCACAGCAGCTCCAGTTGGCGCTCGAGCGCACTACGACCGATGCTTCAGCAACAGCAGCGCCTCTACTAATGATGAAACCGCACGGTCATGGCGACGTCCACGCACTGCTGCACAGCAGCGGGCTTGCCAAGTTGTGGCAAGCAAATGGCAAAGCGTTTGTGCACTTTTTCCAAGACACGAACGCGCTCATTGTCCATAGCTTCTTGCCCATGCTCGGTGCAAGCGTGCGCAATCGCTGGGCATTTGCATTCACGAGCGTCCAGCGCAAAGCAAAAGACGCATCCGGTGCAGTCGTGCGGTTCATCAAGCCAAGCGACAGGGACATCGGCAACAGCAACGAACTAGCTGAAGTTGCCGCAGCTGCGCCGCTCTTCAACGTCGAGTACCACGAGCTCGACCAGTTCCTGCGCACGAAAGCACGCGCGTCGTTTCCTGACGGCGACGTGAACGACCCAAGCACTGGCTTTTCGCTCTTTCCCGGCAACATCAACCATGTGATCGTAGCACTTGCACCGTACAACGCGGTGCTGTGTGTGTCCCAGGGCTTTGTACCCGAGGTGTTCAACCCGAAGATCGCCGCTGTTTCAACCACTAGGACTGTGCGCTTCAGTGCACCAGCGCGTCTCGAGTGCATGATGCAGGACTTTCCAAAGCTCCTTGCTGCGAGCCACGACCTGTTGCAGTCCCAGTCGCTAGCGCACACAACTGGTCTCGTGCTCTTTCCACCTGCGCTCGTCTACTCGCCGTGCAAGAACGACGTTGCAAGTGCGCGCGTTAAAGCGCAGCACGACATCCCGCCGCAGTGTGCCGGGTCAGCCGAGCACGACCTCTTTGCAATCCACCGGGCACGCCTTGCAGCGATTGGGATTGTGTTTGAATCGCCATCCCAAGGAGTTACTGCGCCAGTTCCCACGTCGTGGCTCGGCATTCCACTCGACTGCTCGGGTCCGCAGCTTGTGCTCGCGCCGCGCTTTGCACCGAGTCAAGCGGTGCTCCGCTTGCGCTTTCCAGCACCTACGCAGATCCGCATCATGCATCGCTCGACACTCGTGCTCGATGGTGACATCACGATCGACGCACTCGACTTGGACGGCGCACTGCGCATCAGCGCATGTAAAGGCGCACGTGTGCGCGTCAAGTCACTCCGTGTTGCAAACGCTGGGTATGCGTACGCGAGTGTAGATGCGAGCACCGAGACAGACCCGATCGTCGCGATGCGCGGGTACGTGTTTGAGCAGCGTCAAACGCGGGACTTGGTCTTTGATACCCCTGGCGACTATACAGTCGACGACGACGATGACAGCGTCCGATAGACAGACGTTCACACTGGCAGACAGGTAGAGAGGAGAGCACATGCAATGTCCATTAGCTCGTAGCAACACGCAGATCTACCGTCTCACCCACCCTTTCCATCCACAATGTCGTCCTATACACAAGCAGACTCGACCGGCGAGACTAGTCCGACTCGGCTGACCACTGCCGCGCGAGTTGTTCGCGCGCTTTTGCGCGGTAGCCGTTGCTGCTGGGGACCTCCAAGTCGCTCAAGTCGCGCTCCGACACGGGCGTGACCGAGTCGATCGAGAGCGAGCGCGCAAGCATTTCGCTCGCAAGTGCACTGCTTGCGCCGCGGTTCGCGCGGCTCACGAGCCCAGCAATGTCAATGCGCGACTCGGACAGGAGCACGCCCTTCTCGCGCGTAGCGTCGTCGTCGTTGTCAATGCCTGGGACCTCGAGCGGCTCGCGGCGACGGCTACTCCCAGTGCCACTAGCTGCGGTGCCGCCACTACCACCACCACTGCTACTACCAGGAGCGCCAGTTGTAGGAAACAGCTCGTGCTCGTGCGCGCGCAAGAGCTCTTTGAACTGGTTCTCGCGGACGTTCATGACAACGTGGATCCAGTTCGGGACCGACGGCACGCGCGTCATGGCGAGGTACGCCAAGCCAACAAACGCGTGCTCGAGCAACAGGATGATGAGCAAGCGCCACGTGACGTGCAAGCAGCCAAAGTCCGGTCCCATGACAAAGTCGTCGAGCGTCTTGCCTTGCTTTGCGAGCTGATTGCGAATGTCGCGGACGCACGTGTCGTCAAAGAACTCGAGCGCGCCAGTCGAGATGCAGATGAGCAAGACGTTCACAATCACAGCAATGTACGCGTAGACCGTCAAGATGCCTTTCCAGGCGCCAATGCCGTTCGCTCGGCGCGGGATCGGGCGCTTGAGTGTCTTGCACAGTCGGTAGCCATCGGTGCGGAACTTGAGGACGTTGATGAGGTAGCACGCAACGGGCATGAGCGGCCAGAGGATCGAGAACATGACTGTGAAGCCAAACTGGACAGTCAAGGCGTGAAAGTCGTTGTACGGGTCGTAGCTTTCTTGCTCGCTGTCAAACAAGATCGCGCGCGCTTGCTTGTTCAAGACTTCGATCTCCGACGCTGTGTACTCGAGGTACCGCGCGTGCGACTTGTTCCCAAACTGCGACGCTTTCTTGTCGTCATAGTCGAGCGACCCGAGGATCTTCATCGAGCCAGCTTCCATCACGCGCTTCTGTGCGTCTGCGTCAGCAGATGCCTGTGCGTGCTCGCGCCGCATGCGCACGAGCTTGGGCGCCAAGACACCGAGTGCAATGTTCAAGAGCTGCGTCACGACGATCGGTGTGACAAACATTGCGCTCAAGTCGACGTGGTGTCGGTCAAATGTAAAGTACCCGACGCACTCGATGCACGTCGCGTCCTTGGGACCGAGCGGACACAGGAGACACGTCCCGTGCTGGTCGACGTACGGACCAAAGCAGCAGTTCATGGCGTCGCCAAAGAACGCGCGGTTGAGCGAGTTCGTGAGGTAGTCGCCAAAGCCTGGGATCACAAACACGAACGCGAGCGAGAAGAACCAGGTGTAGTAGTTGAGAAAGTCGAGGAGAAAGAGCTTGCGGATGAGCGCGCGCTCGTACTGCTCCTCCGTGCGGTAGTTCTCCCAGTGCGTAAAGAGCGCGCCCATCTTGGTCACGACCATGTTCCACTGGATCACGTCGACAAAGATGCCAAAGACAATGCCTTCGAGCAAGATGAGGAACCACTGGGTCGAGAAGATGTGGCTCTCCGTGTACTTGGCCTTGAGCATCTCGTAGATCGTGACCCAGATCGCCACGAGCACGAGCATGATGACCATCTGAAAGAGCAGAAAGACGCCGACGCAAATGTACTTGGGCACGCGGCGCCACGATGGGTACACGACTTCGAGCTCGCCGGTGAGCGAGTTCACTTGCTTCTCGCCGTAGAAGAACTTGTTTGCGTACTCAATCTGCTTCACGTGGAGCTTCGCGTTCCAGTCGTACTGCATCGTCGCGTTCTTGCGCTCCCACGACTTGAGGAACGTGAACGCCCAGACAACGGACACGCCAATGCCCCAGAACGGCAGCACGCGCATGTACGTCTCAGTCGGGACGACACCGTGGAGGATCTCGAGCAGGACGCCAACAACTGCGATCGGGATCAGCGACCGGTTGTAGTAGTCAAAGAACGCAAAGTAGTACGCGACCTTTTCGCCAAAATTCGACCGGAGCTGCTTCAGGACCTTCTTGTCCACGAGTGCAACGACGCGCCACGACGCGATCCACTTGGAAATGAGCTTGTCCGTGAGCTCGTTGTCATGCATCGGGAACATGTCGTGGATCCACGGATCGCGCGTCGTGATGTGCGCGCGCTGCTCAATGATGTAGTCGACAATCTGCACGCGCTCCGCTGGTGTTGGTGCGTCCGTGCGGCCGACAATGTCGAGCTCCATGTCCGCGACAGCGCCGTGCTCCATCCACAGATCAAAGCGAAAGCGCTTGAGATACGACTGCACGACGTCGTCGGTTGCGCGGATGAGCAGGATGAAGTACGCCGAGTTCATCTCGCCTTTCGAGTGCCCGCCGTCAATGATGTCGACAAGGAGACCTTGACCGCAGAGCTTGTCGACGATCCGACGGTGTTCGTCTTCGCTCTCGCGCAAGAGCGGACTGTTGGCGAGACAGAGGCGGCGAAAACCCATGCGCTCAGGACTGCTGTCACTGAACGAGCCACTTGGACGACTGCTCGTGCCAGCGTTGCTATTCGACCAGCAGCAGCAGAGACAGTCGCTAATCAACTGCCCAATGCGACTCGGGACCTGCACGCTCCGGTTCGCAATCACAGCGTAGTCGTACTTGAGCCGACCGCGCTGGATCTCCTCGGGCTTGAGGTACCGGAACTTGCCTTCTGCTGCTGCAACGCGGCGTGGTGCAGTGTAGTTCGGCCGTGCTTTGCCACCACTCGCAGTCGCACTGTCGCTGTTCATGAGCTTTGCGTTCGCGCTGCGCTTGTCGTGCGAGCTCCGACGCCGCGCCGAGTCTTTCGTGCGACCATTGCGGACATCGTCAGTCGTTGAGCGACTGCTGCTCATGGAGCTCGCGCTCGCTGCAAACGTGTCGTGGTCGTTGTCACGGTCGTCGTCGTCGTCAGTAGCTAGCGGATGCGCGACAAGACACGTCGTAGAGTTAACGAGAGCGAGCGACGAGAGCGTCGAGGAAGGAGGAGGAGACGAGAACAGTTGAGCGGTAGACGGTCGGCGACAGTCGGCGATCGCTCCTCCTCCCTCTTCATCGATGCTCAAGATCAGCGATGGTGCACGGCACGTCGTACCTCCTGCTCTCCCTCCTCCTCCTCCTCCCGATGCTACCGATGTCGTGATGGCGCTCGCACTGTCGCGCTTCTTGCGCTGCGATCCAGTGGATCCGCTGCCACTTGAGCTCGAGCTGCGCTGCTTGAGCAATCGCGAGCGACTGTCGCCGCGCTTGTCGTCGCTGTCGGGTGCGCACAGACTGCTGCTAGTCGTGCTAGTGTTGCTGTTGCTGTTGCCTGCAGCGTCCGAGAGCCGCAGCTCGTCTTCGTCGAGCATCTTCATGCTCATTGCGACGGCGACGACTTGCGACTTGTGCCTGCGACTGCTTGAAAGTGGATGTGAGCATCGAACAGGTGCAGTGTGGATTTTTCCTCGACATGGTGCTGCATAACCCTGTACAAAGCGATCATCAAATGCAGCAGTAAATGTGTATGATGAGAAAATACATAGTGATAACAACATTAAATTCCCAACAATACCTGATATTCTCCCATCAAACATATCAGCATCGTCTCTTTTGCTGCATACCTTTGACGGCGAGACACAGGCAAACTCAGGTCGCGCACTTTCATCCCACGCAGCTCCGCAACTCACGCAGCAACATCCCAGCAAATGTGTGAAAACGCATCGCAAAGTCCGATCACGCATGCAAACTACGCATCAACAAACATCTCAGCAGCCTCCATTTGCCAAGTCACATGCACATCAAGATCAAGAGCAACTACGTCAATCCACGTGGCTCAATGAGCGTCTGGCGCTGAACTGCTCCAGACACCAAGTGCGTCAAGAGCCATCGAGTCGATCGCGATCAATCTCTCTCACGGAGCAAGTGCTGAAGCGTGCACATCGAGACACATGCCATGATAGCGTAGAGCTTCGGCCAGGAAGCAAACCTCCGCCAGAGAGAAAGTCGAAGTGAAGAAGGTGAATCGCACAATCAAGGAGAATCGATGTCGCTCACTCATACTGAGGCATAGCGCGTCGCAAGTTGCAGCACACTCGACCACCACTCGCTTTAGCTCCCTCACAGCGGTTCGAGAGCAGCGATGTCGTGCAGCAAGTCCCGCTGCGCAAGAACCGACACTTCGCATCCACCGAGAGCACGGTTCAAGCGCATCAGGTTCAGCAAGAACGCACTGTGCCTGGCGTGGTCGCCAGGACATCGTCAATAAGGCTCATTCATTACCAGCAGCGCCTCTTGTCCGCTGCCCTACTCGTGCCGCGAGCGCTTTGGCGCAGCAGGTGCTGGTGCTGTAAAGAACGCGTCGTCGATCTCGCTACTTAGGCGCTTGAGGGCATCTTCGCGACCCATGCGAAAGAGCTCGAGTGCCCAGTCCGCGCTTGTCGTCACGAGCACCCACGTCGGTGAGATCCAGCGCCACTTCCAGATCTGGAGCATCTTGTGTGGTCGGTCTGGATAGACGATCGGGTAGTTGTTCGTCAAGCCGCCGTCGACAAAGCGCTTGCCGCGGTAGTTCGCCACGAGCGAGTCGGTGTAGAGCGGGACGTGGCCAGAGCAGAGCATGCAGTCGACCATGTCTTCGTTGCTCGTCCACGTTGTGAGGACGTGGTTCTTGAGCGCAGGCACTTCTGTGACAGAGAAGTAGAGTTTCTTGTCCGCCTGCTTGTAGGCATCGACTGGCAGCATCTTGAGCGTATTCGCCTTCACGAGCGGGATCCACTTGCCCAGTCCGGCGTACGAGCACGTCGCAGCGTGCTCAATGAGCGGGATGTTCTCTTTGAAGAAGAACTCCTTCACGTCGATGCCGAGTGCGAGCACCATTGCTGGGAAGCAGCCGGCCGAGACACCGGAGAAGATCACGTCCGTGAGGTCGTACTCCTCCTGGAGCACAGACGCAACGCCGAGGAAGTAGTTGTACATGCCGCCGCAGCCGCCAAAGCCGATCTGCGCAATGTCATCGAGCTGCGTGAGCTTCTTCCGTGGCTTGTCAGTTGATGGACGGTGGCTCAAGTGCCACACGACTGGCTCAGTCTCGTCAAAGTGGCGTTTCTTCTTCGCGGTAGGTGATCGCGCGGCTGTAGCTGGCGCAACGAGCGTCGTCGTCGTCGCTGCAGCAGTAGCGCTGCATGTCGGCTGCTCGAGCTGCGCAGCGTCGTCACATGGCGCCAATACGACCAGCTTGCTGTCGTCGTTGCTGTCGCACACGTCGATCGTCTTTGCCTCAGCGCTTTTGTCGAGCGCAGCATGCTCGCTGCTGCTGCTGTTCTGCTGGACGCGCGCAATCGACACGGTCGCGTCCTCGGAGCGCCAGAGCTCGTCCATTGCAGCGATGTAGTTGTGAACGAACGAGGTCGAGCGCAGCAGCACGTGAGCGAGCACGTGAGACCGAGAGCGAGAGCGAGTCGATGCACAATGGCAGCACCGCAAGCGAGTGAGCGCTATGTTTGGCGTGGCGGTCCATTCTCGTCGAGTCGCACGAACTCCAAACATGACGCATCTCCATTACACAACGGCTGACAACGGTACACTGTACCACTCGCACACTCTCTAGCCACCGAAAAAGGTACACTGTACCACAACATCATCCCACGAAAACGAATAGTCTGTTTATTGGTCGTTGCAACCTGTCCACTTGATGTGGTCGCTTGCTGACCAGCCTGCTCTTTCGCAAGTCTACTCGCCGTACTCCATGAGCGCAAGCTCACGCGTGTCTGGCGTTTGCATCTTGCTGCTCTTTGCTGTGCCACGGCTGTCAACGATAGCATCATCGCCGTCGTTGTCGCTCACGCCGCCAACGTCTTCGTCGTCGTCGCTGTCCAAGTCGAGCGCTTTCTTGAGCTCAGCGCTCGGCTTTGATGACGCGCTGCTGGTGTCTGCTGCGCGCGGCAGCGGAGGCGCAACACCGGCGAGCACACCGGGGTTCTTCGCCGACCGGAGGTACTTCTCCCACGCAAACTGCTCCTTCTTGTACAGCTGCAGCGCCGCTCGCGCATCTTCGACCTAGTCAATGTACCAGGACACTGGTGTGAGTACATGCACCGAGCTCGTTGTGTATGACAGTGCGCCAAGTGAGAGCGTCTCGCAATCGTGACAACACCAGCAGCAAGTAGCGAAACGTACAGAGTCGTGCTCGCCGCTCTGGATCGCGAGTTCCAGGACCTCTTCCGCCAAGTTCTTGAGCGACTTGGGGAACAGTTTCTACCAGACGCAAGCAGTAGAAAGCAATGTGAGTGAGCCAGCGTCGAGGACGCTCGACTGCGAAGCGACAGAACGTACAGTGCCGTTCATCTTGCGCCGCATGTACGGACGGTAGCGCGCCGTGTCGCGGATCAAGTGCTTCGGCGGCATGAACATGAGCGCTTGGAAGTCGTTCTTGAGCGCATGGCCGACAATGATCTTGTCTTTCATGAGCTTCCCGACTTCTTTCAGGCACTACGCATGCATCCAAACAACCAACAGATACACTCATGCGTCAGTCACGTGGTGATTGAGACTCACCCTCCAGCTGGCGTCGCGACGAGACTCGTGCGTCCTCTCCTCACCTGAGCAAACGGAATCGCGTTCTTGAGCGTTCTTGAGCGAATGCCACTCACGTGCGTGCGAAAGTCTAGTCGCAGCATCCAGTGCGGACGTACATGAGCCAGTCAGCACCAAAATGACAGAGTTGAGTCGTACGAGCAAGAGACGTCGCCAAAGTTCGCACCTGTGACTTTCTCGACTGGCCGTACGTGCTTGTCGTACACGACGTTGCCGTCGTAGTCGACGATACTGCAGCGTGCAAGCACGCTCGTCTTGCCCGAGAGCCCGACACCGACCATTTCACAGTCCATAGCGAGGATGCTCGCATTGTCGATCCACTCGGCCGTGCGCTGCTGCTTGCGCTGCTGCTGCTTTGCGTCGCGCGCCTTTTGCTTGTGCGCGCGCACGTCCAAGTCGTGCTTCTTCGTCTTGTCGGTCCCAACGCTGCTCTTGGGTTTGTCCGCCTGCTGGATCTTCGCTTTGAGCGCCAGCCAGTTCGAGTTGGCGCTCTTCGCGACGTTCACGACCACTGGTGCCGGTGTTGCTGCTTTTGCTTTCTTTGCCGGAACGCCGTGCTTGTGCTTGTGCTTCTTTGCAGGGTTTGCACTACCGTAGCCATTGCTTTGCTGCTGATGCTTCTTCTTTGCGTCGTTGCCTACACTCACGTGTGCGAGCTTGCGCTTGCCTGCCATCCTGCTCTCGTCGTCGTCGTCCAAGTGTGCCGTGACGATCGTGATCGAGTGGAGCTGCTCAATGATGTCGCTCGAGTGTGACTGGCCACCGGAGTCGGAATTAACAGGAGTACTCCATTCGAACTTAGTTGAAGCGATTCAGTACATAACGGTACCAATGAAAGTTGTGCAAGAAGAATGAAAATCAAAAAATCAATTTCAAAATGTCATCCACATACATACAACAAGTAGTCGCGACATAAAGTGGATTCGAATGGTCGCTCGCATACAAACTTCAAGTCCTTCGACACTTTTCGATAGTGAAGCACGCTTTTATCACTATAGCACGTCAAATAGACGGCCGGACACTATAGTGTATGCAAGCTTAAATCGACCGAGCCTCGACCCCTCGGCCGGACACTATACTCAACGCAAGCTTAAATCGGCCGAGCAAGGTGCGCTCGCAACGATGCCAAGAAACTACGAGCACAGCAAACAACTCAAAGGGACTCAAGAGACTCACAACAACAACGACGTTGAGTCGTTGAGTGCCATGGCGCCGCACGGACATGGTCACGGCAGCTGTGGACATAGCCACGGCCACGCACTTGAGCAAGCAGCAGCTCCATCTTCTTCATCTTCGTCAGCAGCAGCAGCATCTTTCCAGATCCAACCAAGAGACCCTGCAGTCGCAGCACAGATCGAGCAACACCAGCACGCCAACGTGCAGATGCAGTCAACGCACGAGCTCACGACGCTTGAAGAGCTTTTTGCAAGCGTCAAGCGCAACGACTTGTCAAGTGTGCAAGCACTGGTCACCAGTGACGTATCGCTCATACAAGCGCGTGATGCATTGGGCCACACGCTCATGCACTGGGCCGCGATGAAAGGCGGCGCTGAGCTACTCACGTATCTCGCAAGCGTCAATGCGCCGCTCGACTTGCCGAGCGGAGACACTGTGAAGCTCCATCCGATCCACTGGGCGTGCTCAGCAGGTAACCTCGTCGCGCTCAAGACGCTCGTGAAGCTCGGTGTCGACGTGAACTGCGCCGATGCACTGAAGCAGCGCACTCCGCTGCTCCTTGCTGCCCAGAACGGCTATCCGCTCCTGGTGATGTACTTGATCCGCCACGGCGCGGACGTGACGCTCGTCGACATTGACGACGACAGTGCGATCCACTGGGCCGCATACAAAGGCGCAACGGAGATCGTGTCGGTGTTCCAGTACCTCGGACTGCGCACGGACAGTCCGGACAAGTACGGCCAGACGCCGCTGCACCTTGCAGCGATGCGCGGCGAGCTCGCAACAGTCCAGTACCTCGTTGAAGAGCTCGAGAGCGACATGCAAGCGCTCGACCAGCAAGGCCGCTCACCGTACGACCTCGCAGTGCTGAAAGGCTACCGCCGCGTGTCGACGTACCTCGCGCGGCAGATGTTCCGCTCGCGTTGGAACGTCCTCGCGTGGTGGGAAGCGAGTCGGACGCCGTATTACTACGTCCTCGCGAACCTTGCGCTTGCCACGGCGCTGTACATTGGCGTGCTGATGCCAGCGATGCGCGACTACTGGAGCGTCTGTGTCCCCCACATGATCTGGAACGCACTCACGATCGTGTTCTTTGTGCTCACGACGCGCACGAGCGCTGGCGACGTCACTGCGGATGCGCAGTACGCGACTGAGTACGCAGCGCAGATTGACGCAATGATTGGCACGGCGCACGCAGAGGACGACGACGAAGCGAGTGGCGGTCGTCAGTGCCTCGACCGGCCGCTCTGCCACAGCTGCCACGTCCAGCGACCTCTCCGGTCAAAGCACTGCCGCGTGTGCAAGACGTGCATTGACCAGTTTGACCACCAGTACGTCGTTGTGAGCTCTGTGTGTGGTCGTCTACTGCCGTGGCCAATGGGTTCAGAGTGACTGACTGGCTATGACTGACTGAATGTGGCTCTGGCTCTACTACTGCGGTGTCTGTGGATGTAGCTGTCCGTTCGTGGACAACTGTGTCGGGAAGAACAACTACGTGTACTTTATGGGCTTTGTCACGACGCTCACGCTCGACCTCGTACTCGTCGAGTACGTCCTTGGGCTCTACATGTCGCTCCATGGCGTGCGCGTCGTCGTCGTGCTCGCACTCGTGTACTTTGGCGTGATGCTGCTCTCAGTCGCGCACCTCTGCGGCTTTCATGTCTACCTCACAGCGAAGAACCTCACAACGAACGAAGTCATGAACAGACATCGGTACGCGCACATGCGCACAGTCGACGGCGCGTACCAGAACCCGTTCGACCGAGGACTCGTCCAGAACGTCGCAGAGCGATGTCTCCCAGCGTTTCATAGCAGCAGTGGCTCGGTGCGGCGTCCGAGTCGGGACCGCGTTGCGTACACGCAAGTCAAGGTCGTTGCCGACACTGAGCTGCCCGTCTAAGTAGATGTCGAGCTAGTATGCGTGGATGAATGGGAACAGTCTGTGAACGACACTGCACTCGTGACAGTGTTCCTAGCTCGTTAGTATAAAGTCTCGAGCGCTTACAGTCGCGACTGGATAAGAGGCTTGAGGTACTGCTCGTAGCTCGCTGCGACTTGCGTCGGATTGAGCGGCTCATTCGCAGCGTGAGCAGCAACGAGTGCGTGGTAGATGTCGCCGTCGTACCGACCGATCGTCGAGTCGAGCTCCCAGTCAGTAAAGTCCCACGCGTTTGTGAGCAGCACAGCGTTTGGTCGAACGATCGCAAATGAACGCAAGAGTTGCGTTTGAGAACACTGAAAGACAGTCAACTTCGTTTCAGAGCTCTATTTCTAGAATGTTCCGCACAGATTGTTCGAGTTAACATTTGTATCGACGAATCCGGTCCAAGTACGGGTGTTCTGTTCGGATGTGTTCTAGAAATGTCACAATTTCTTTCAGAGTACTCGATGCTGGTCATTCAGCATCATGACAGCGATGGAAACAGCTGCAGAGCGCGGCGCGCGAATCGCTCGGATCCATGCGCCTGTGCCGCTGAGTGTGCAGCGCGCGTACGAAGCGCACGTGCTGCCAGCGCTCGTGGACCTCGTCGTGTCGTGGTGGCGCGCATTTGATGCAGCAGACAAAGCCGCGTGGCGCGTGAGTGCGTCGCTTGACGCGGGGATCTACATCGATGCACCAGACGACGACCCGTACGACACGATCTGCTGTCCGCGCGAGCTTAATGACGCGACGCTGATCGTCGGCTGGCAGCGCTACCGCAACCCGTTGATCCAGGACGCCAAGTGCGAGATCGCTGAGCGCATGATCACAGCGCTGCTGGCATCGGACGTACTGGCAGCGCACGTTGAGATCGAAGAGATGGAGGATGTGGCCGAAGACCTCGGGCTCTACCAGCGCACGCGCGGGTACGTGAGTGAAGATGAAGAAGAGCGCGTTCGTGAAGCGCGCGAAGACGCAGAAGAGGCAGCAGCGATCGCGCGTCGACGAGCGAAAGAAGACGACACTGTCCGTGGCAATGGCGATTCGAGCAACAGAGCGAGTGCAGACTCTGACGTAGACGGCGAGACGGACCGCAACGGAGAAGGCGAGGGGTACGACTGACGGAAAGCGAGCGAGAGGAGACGGCAGCAACAGCGAGCGATCGGTTTTGTCCTGCTTCTCTTCTACTCATGCTTGTCCTCTTGTTGGTTGTCCATTGCCGTCCTGTGCACGTCATTCACTCCCTCATACACATACACACTCATAAAGAGCTGTTGTCACGCGTTCATGACTCGTGATGAGCCGCTACGACCACAGACACAGCGCCATGCTTCGTGGACGATGAGCCGCTATCTCCAGTTATGGTGTTCGGTGATTCGTCTGCTACGAGCGTTTAGTCCAGCGATAATCCAGTGATGAGTAGACTAATCGGCGACTCATCTGTCCGAGGCTTCCATCCAAAGCATGGCGCACATGGCGTCCATGGCACACGACGATGTGGTGCTCACGAAGCTCGAGCGAAGCGTAGTTGCCATTCTCACATTCGCCAGCTAGCGCCTTGACCTGATCTCCCATCCCCACTAACAAGCAAACAACAACGATGAACGCAACGTTCAAGCCGTACGCGCTCGCGTTCCAAGCCCAAGCGCTCCTTCCAGTGTCTCGCACTGCGTCGCGAGATGACTCAAGTGCATCAGTGCCTCACAATTCCACACCACCACCAACAGCACCTGCAAAGGCGTCTATGGTGCTCGTGCAGCGTTCCAGTGCTCCATCGTCTGAGATCAAGCGCAAGCTCAAGGACAACAGCACCAGTTCATCGTCTCAAGACAGTGCGAGTCGGCACTGGAAGCATTTGATCCTGTCCGACACATTTCGCGCCAGCGCACGCGCCACCTCGCATCTCGGACGACCGTAGCACTGCATACACACCTGTTCATACACGTACTCGCTGTATCTTGTTCTCACATACATCGATAGCTTCAGCAAGTGTCTCCAAGTAACGCAACGAAGACTGAACTCGTATTGACTGGTGACATGGCACAGATAGAGACGATTCCTAGTGGTCCACACTCGCAGACAGCGCTTCTGCTGCTGCGATGTCGTGGCTGGCTACTCTGAGACCCAGTGAATGGTTTGACTGAGCTTGACAATACTCGACTGGAACGGCGAACGACAAACGTTGTAGTCTAGCGCGCGAGTGCAGAGCAGTTCTCGCTGCGACCAGTTGCGAGGTCGACGACCCAGTAGTACACGTACGGCTGCGTCGTGTCGACAGCGTAGCCGGGGCCAATATGCGTGTAGTTGCTCAGCAAGATCGCTTTCGCGTCTTCTGATGTGAGCCACGCTGCCACGACGTCGTCTGCAGTCGTGTAGCCGGCACCGACGACTTCTGCGACGCCAGTCGAGTTGAAGCGCGCCGAGCGACCGCGGCTCGATGGCGTGAAGCCGTCTTCGCTGATCACTGTGATGTTGTTTGTCCGCGCCATGTAGTACGCTTGCGACTGCGCCGTGTTGTGCAACTTGTAGCTAAGGCAAGCTGGTGTGAGTCCTGCATCCGTGCGCAGTGCGTTCACGCGCTCGATCAGGCTCTGGCGCACGAGCGTGTCACCAAAGTTGTGCTCCGTGGCAAAGTCCATGTCCGCGTCACTTGCGACTTCATTGTCGTTGTCGCCAACGTCGGCATCGTCGGATCGGAGCTCTTGGACGTCATTGCCAGGGTCAAATGCAATGGCGCCGGGCACAGAAGGCACAACCACTCGGTCGTTAGTCTCGCCATCGAGCAAAGCTGAGAAGTCGATGTCTGCTGTCGTCGGAGCCTGAGCGGTCACAGCGCTGATCAGTGCAGCGAGTACGAACACGGCAGTGGACATGATCTTCATGGTGTTGCTGATACCGTGTGTGAGATGAACTGGAGTGCGGACGGACAGCCGGACCGACGCGCGAGTGTAGAGGCGAATTGACAAATGACCGAGTTGGGCAGTCACTTGGTGGCGACTGCCAAGTCAGCGCCGTGAGTGAGTGAGTGAGTGACTGGCGCTCGTTTCCCAACGACTCAACAAACGCAAAGGCACCACGTTGTGTGTATCTTGCTGCTGTGTGAACACACTTCGTCTTCCGCCTACACCAGCGTAGCACTTCACGATCGGTTCGTGCTGCTGCTGTCGTATCAGCAGCTCCTTTACACTGGTCACCATCATCGCCACTTTCACCAGTCTAGTTTGCGAACGTCCCAAGCACCTGTAGTCCAGAAGGCAGAGCGTCGTCAAGAGCAGGAGCTCACACGACCGATCTTAGCCGCTGTCCTCACTGAAATGCACTGTATTCGCATCGTCATCGTCGTCGGCTTGTTCGCAAAGAGCGCAATGGCCATTACGTCGTGAACACCTTACGCGCTCGTACTCACACGCAGCGAGACCGCATGGTTGGGTGGGTCTGCGCGATGTCCAGCGCAGTGGCGCTGCCTGCTGGTGGACGCGAAAACAGGTGGTGTCCACTTTCAGCGTCTCGAGTATTGAGCGAGTCCCACTCGGTGCTCGCCAGCACTTTACATGATGAAGCGGCTCTCTCGCTGTGGTGGTATCGGCTCGTAGCGAGCAGCTCCATGCAGCAGCACTTTTGATTGTCAGCGCTCTCTCGTCACAGCACCCGACGCGAAGAAGAAGAAGAATGCCAAGTATGTGGACTACATTCGCTGCTGGTGCAGCCGCACTGCTGCTCGCAAGTCCATCGACAACGCACGCTGCGGATGCGACGGTGGCGTTCCCAGACGCAAGCAACGCTGTGATTCTGCACAAAACGCAGTACGCGCGCACGCTCCAAGTCGTCAACTTTCGCAAAGAGCTCGCGACAGCAGTGAACGCCAAGCGCTCGGAGAAAGGACTCCGTCCGCTCTGCATCAACACGTACGTTACTGTGTTTGTGTGCCTCGTGTGTGCACTGAGTCTGCTTGCTCTGACCCATGTGTGTGTCTGTGCGATTCAATGCAACCCACGCAGCAAGCTCATGACAGCAGCGCAAGTGATGGCGAATGACATGGCAAAGAACGACTTTGTGAGCGCAACGGGCTCGGACGGATCGTCGCCGACCGACCGCGCAGAGGCGCAAAAGTACAACAGCACAGGCGTCGCAGAGCTCGTTGGCGCGGGGTACGAGACTGTGCGCGACGTGCTCGACGCGTGGATCAAGTCGTCCGACACGAGCAGCACGCTGTACGGCAACTACACACACGTCGGTCCAGGCTACACGTTCAACAAGAACAAGATGTACTGGAACTACTGGGTCCTCGACTTTGCCACTGGCGCAGCGAACGAGACGTGCGTCGAGCTCTAGGTCAAGGCGCTCGCTGCGCTGTTGACATCGACGTAGTAGTGTCGTGTAGAAGTGTGTGTATGTGAACGTAGTCTTGGTCGAGCTAGTAAATGGAGTGAACTGCTCTCATAGCGTTGAGAATGCCCCTGAAGAGAGCTCCTTGCTAGCTGCGCTGGCTCTGCCTTGACGTCCTGCGCTGCACGCTCGTACGAGCTTTGACCGCATCCTGCTGAGTGAGACCTTGCCTCGCTCTCGAGTCCAGCGTGATGATACAAGTCGCATGGCGGTTTCACGCACATGACACGGAAGTTTCACACTGTGCTTCAGCTTTGAGAGTGAACAATCGGCTTCATGGATCTTCTTGGCGCTTGAGCACGACGCCGAACGCGGGACGAAGGTGCTGCGAAAGCACGCTGCGTCGCGTAGCATGCACTCCGCTTCGCCCGCGCGCAAGAGCACCAACCAGACAACCTGCCACCACGAAAGGACACCATCGCGTTTGCTTCAACGAGATCAGTCATTCACAAAGTTGCAGCGCTCTCCTCACTCTGAACAACTTATTCAACGCGTGAGCAATGCCAGGACTCGCAACGACTTCGCGACTCGCGCTCGTCTTCATGGCACTTGCGCTTGTTTGGCAGCTCAGCGTCGCGCAGCTGTCTGGACCAGCAGAGACGCAGCGCAAGTTGCGCGGACTCGCTGACGAAATCGAGAGTGCGATCGATGTCGCAACGAGTCTCCTCAACGCAGTGAACGCAGAGCGCGCGAAAGCGAATGTGCCGCCACTGTGCATGTGCAGGTGTGTCTATTGCTGCATGGTGAACTTGCTATCGACGCAAAGTGAGTGAGTGACGACGCCACACACGACACTGACGCATTCTCTCTCTCTCTTGCGCTTGTGCTCACAGCAAGTTGCGTGCTGCAGCGCGCGCACACGCTCGAGACATGGCGATCCACAACTTTATGAGCCACACTGGCTCGAGCGGCTCGAGTGTCGAGACGCGAGTCGCTGCACAGAGCTTTCCGTTCACATCTGTCGGCGAGAACGTCGCTGCTGGTCAAGCGAGTGTGCAAAAGGTCATGGCGTCGTGGATGAGCTCGCCAGGACACCGGAGCAACATTTTGAGCCCGACGTACCGGTTCTTCGGCGCCGGCCATGCGTACAACTCGCGCGCGACGTACTGCCACTACTGGACGCAGAACTTTGCAGCCGACAGTGCGCGCACAACGTGTACATGACGTCGCGAGGTCAAGCGCATGTGTGCAGCCATTGTTTGTCTTGTTGGCGAAGCGTCAGCTTCAACTTTGAATTAGTCACTTTGTTTTATCACTATCGACAATTTAAGCGATCCTGTGTTTCCTATGATTCAATACAAATGCACTGTTCAACGCACGAAATAAAGTAAGATGCACGTTTCTCACTCACGTATCAAACCAGCGGGTCGCGAGTTTAACTTGATGTTTGTATAGTTTTGCGAGAATTGCAGCGTTCTCTTCGCACTTAATCGCGTGATCACAGTTCCCACCTGCTCCCCCTCAAACTAAACTCACGTCGATGCATTTCATTTCATCACTATCCGTCGAAACGAACGACCGTCGTCGCTGCCGCCGCCATGACCGACGTCGCCACTGCGCTCCCGTCTCCGCCTGCTACGAGCAAAGGCAACAGCAGCAGCACTGTATCTCCACCATCTGCGCCAGTCGTTGTCGCGCACGCTGCGAGCGAAGTCCAAGAGCTCATCAAGTCCGAGGAAGAGATCCCGAAAGCTCGCCAGGTACCGTGCATGCGCTTGTGCTTGTGCTTGTGCTCGTGCTCGATGCACTACGACCAATCTCCTGACCAAACGCACTGCATTCATGCCTGTACACACACTGATAGATCGTGAGCATCAATGACGAAGGCACGAACTTTGAGCTCGACGAAGATGCGCTGCGCGAGATCTTCCACAAGGTACACACCACGCTCACTTGCTCGCTCACGCTCCTACCACCTAGCGACTCATACTCACGCAATGCCTCCACACACTATAGGTCCCAGAAGACATGAAGGTCGCGATCGTGTCGGTCGTCGGTGCGTTCCGAACCGGCAAGTCGTTCGTTTTGGACCTGTTTTTGCGGTACTTGCGTCACGCCACGCACGGCCGCGTGCTCAAAGAAGGCGCGGAAGCAGCAGAAGGCACGGCATGGAAAGACTGGGTGCTCGCTGGCGTCGAAGGTTCCGGTGAAGGCAAGCTCGAAGGCAACTCGAACATGGAGCAGACGCACGGCGAGAAGGGCTTTTCATGGCGCGCTGGCCGGAAGCGCAACACGACGGGCATTTGGATGTGGGAGACGCCGTTCATCCGCAAGAGCGACACAGGCGAAGACATCGCAGTGTTTTTGATTGATACGCAAGGCATGTTTGACTCGGAGACGTCGCAGATGCTCACTGCGAGCATCTTTGGCCTCAGTACGCTCCTGAGCTCGTACCAGATCTACAACGTCGACAAGCGCGTGCAAGAGGACAATTTGCAGCACTTGGCGCTGTTTACGGAATACGGCCGGTACGTGCTTATCTTTGTACGTTGACTTGTGTATCTATTTACGGTGTGAGCTGTGAATACTAACACGGTGTTCACGTGAACATCTGTGCCTATAATAGGATGGCGCTGTTTGGTCGCTCAGACGACTCGATGCCTGCTGTGCTCGAGAAATCGCTCTCGACTGCATCGTCGCGCAGCATCTCGAGCGTGAAAGACGCAAACGACGACGACGCTGGTGCAACTGACGGCAGCGACGACGAGGACGATGGCAATGCATTGCCGCGTCCATTCCAGCGCCTCGACTTCCTCGTGCGCGACTGGCAGGACTTTTCGCGGAAGCAGACGCTCCAGGAGAAGCGCGCGGACATGAAGCAGTACATGAAAGAGCTCCTGGCGTCCCGTAAACAAAAAGACTTGGCCGACACGCGCGAGCAGATCAGCTCGTGCTTTGAAAAAGTCGCGTGCTTCTTGCTGCCGCACCCAGGACATGAAGTCACCGAGCGCGAGTACGACGGATCGGTCGATGCGATCGACAACCGGTTCCTCGAGCTCTTGACGTCGTACTTGGACGACCTGTTTGACGCCAAGCACCTCGTGCCGAAGAAAATCCACGGCGTCCCAGTGACGTCGCGTGAACTGTATACGTACATTAAGACGTACGCTGCGCTGTTTCGTGAAGCGTCGATCTTCCCAGAAGCCAAGACGCTGCTGGAAGCCACGGCCGAAGCGAACAACGTGAACATGAAAGACAAGGCGCTGCTCAAGTACAAGCGCGAGATGGAAGGCATCGCGGGCTCAAACTGCAAGTACGTGCCAGTGCAAGAGCTCGAAGCGCACCACCAGCTGTGCTTCCACGGCGCCATGGCGATCTTTGATGCTGGCGCGAAGATGGGACGCCACAGCCAGATCCTCAAGTTCCGCGCCGACGTCGTTGACGAGATTGCGAAAGAGCACCAGCGCTACGTCGAGCTCAACGCGGAGCGCGATCCGTACAAGAACCTCGAGTTTTACCTCGTGCCGGGTGCGCTTGCGATCGCGCTCTTGGTGTTCCGCATCACGCAGGACCTGTTCTGCTACGAGAGCATTGGCTACGACATCCCGCTCTACGACTGCAAGTATGTTGTGTGTGTGTGTCAAGTATATTGTATGCCATGGGGTGCTATTGCTGTCGCTGACACACTCACTAATGCTCTATTTACGGCGTGCTACGACTGCAATTAGACACGTGAGCTCGACGCTGTCGCACTTGTACTGGGCGATCATTGTGTTCATGCTGCTCATTACGGTCTCGACTGGCCAAGTGATGTTCAAGCGCGTGACGACAGTCGTGTCGATCGTCAAGACTGCGGTCCAAGCCGCGCAAGCTGCGCAGGGCGACGGCAAGCAGAAGTCCGAGTAGGGTTGTCTTGTATGACAACTGGGACTGGAGCGGCAGTCTGCGTCGTGCGAGCAAGAGAGAGAGAGAGAGAGAGAGAGAGAGAGAGAGAGAGTCTAGCAGACAGAGAGAGAGAGCGGAAGGCGTCTGTAGCAGCGTGTACGTGTGGTTGGATAGATATGCGCAAAGCAAAGCGTCGTGCACACACATGGCTCGAGCATCGTCTTCATCATCTTCATCGTCGTCTTGATCTCAGCAGCAGCAGCTTCTTGTGTGCTCTATTGCTCGCACTTAAGTGGGATTCTGCCGATTCGACATTTGTAATTGAATTGAGTATGCACATGAGCAGCTCGGTGGCTTGACAGTGCGATTTCCCGCCAAGTCGACGAAGCTCAAAGCCACTTGGACGACTGACGACTGCTGCTTCGAGCGAGCTCTACGCGAGCGCTCATCGTCTGTCTGTCTGTCTGTCTGCTGCAAGCGCTCATTGACGCGCAAGACACATCGCTTGCTTTGTAAGACACACACGCAAGACGATGGCAGCGCGGACATTGCCGTCGCGAACAACGCGGTCGTCCGCACCTGTCCATCGTCGCAGCCTCAGCGCGAGCAACGTGAACGCGTCTGCAAGCGGCACCGCTGCTGCTGCTGCGCGCCTCACGAGCAGCACTAGCAACAACAGCAGCGCCTCAACCTCGAATCGCTCTACCACATCCACAGCTTCTACTGCCGCAAGGACGACGGCGACTGCTACAACAACAACAGCGAGCAGGACCACCACGACCGCCTCTACCACCACTAACAGCAGCAGCAGCAGTAGCAAGAAGCCAAAAGCAGTCGTCAAGCGCCGCAATAGCTTGTCTGCTGGCGCACTCGTGAACAAGCACGCGCGCGTGCTCGCAGGTGTGATCGCAATGGTCGACGTGCGCGTCGGTCCAGACGGCCAGATCGACTGCAGTGACGTCGTGGCGGAGAAGATGGCGGAGCTCGGCGCTGTGATCGTGAAGCGGTTCACGCCGCGCGTGACGCACATCGTGCTCAGTCAGCTCACGTCGACGTGGAAAGACAAGATCGCCAAGTGGGAGTCGCACATTAGCGTCGGCCTCGCGCGGCGCGTCGACGGTCGCCCCGAGGTCCAGATCGTGTCACAGCTCTGGGTGAACGCCTGCTACGTGAGCAAGACGCGCATGGCCGAAGCGCCGTTCTTCCCAGTGGCCAAAGCGCCGAGCTCAGACGGCCACTTGCATCTGAATGGCGCAATGCGGCAGTTTGTGCTCAAGCACCCGCCGCCGCCACCAGCAGCACAAGCTGCCGTGACGCCGACGCCACAGTCGACTGTCAGCTCAGCAGCGGCGGCGACGACTAGTACGAGCGCTAGTAGCAGTAAGACACCGACCACCTCGACGCCTAGTACCAGTGGGACGAGTACGACTGGAACGAGCAGCAGTGCAACTGCTGCACCAAGTCGACTGACTGCCGCCGCCGCCGTGAATCGCCGCAAGACACTTGATGCCAAGAGCGTGAGCACCACCAGCAGCAACAGCTCTGCTAGTACTAGTACTGCTAAGGCGTCAAGTACTGGACCATCGCCACCGACGTCGCGCCACGCAGTGATCCAGTTCCAGTTTGGCGCTGCGGCAGCGCTCGCGGCCGCGACGCTCGGGTCGAAAGCGACGATGAAGCGCAAGCGCCGCGCACTATCGATGGAGCCAATGGCGTCCGATGCGATCGAGAGGCTCCTGAGTGCAGTCACACCACGCAAGCTCACGGTACATTGTGTATGTGCGCACTCTTTGTGTGAACGAGTGACACGAGTCCTGACTGACGCTTTGTCTGCGTGACCATTTCGCTCTAGGACCAAGAGACAACGACACCGCGTAGTGCTACGACTGGCAGTACCAGTGCTAGTGCTAGTGCCAACACAATGAACAAGACGCTCGACCTCGATGCAGTCCAGACACCAGAGTCTGTCGAGATGCCTGCAAAGCGCCGGCCGCTGTCGTCTGCGAAGCGACGGAAGACAATGTCTGAAGTCCCAAGCGCAACGCTCTCGATGCCAGTGGTGCTCGCAGTCGACCCGAATCCGCAGAAGAAGCTCTTCCAGGACGTCTCGACCGACTGTGTCGCTGAGAGTCAGTCGGACGACGACGATGATGAAGACGAGAAGAACGAGCGCAAGCGACCGCTGCGAGCTCGTGCTGCGCCAACGTCTGCATCAAAAGACGCTGCCAGCACTGCGCCACCTGCGAACGCACGTGCTCAAGCCATCGAGATCGACTTGACGGATAGCAAGGAACCAGGACCCGCGACAGCGAAGACGACTGGAGAGAGTGGTGGCGGTGTAGTCGACAGTGTCGCTGTGAACGCACCTAAGAAGAACATTGCTGCGTCTGCGAGCTCGAAGACGGACGTGGCAGCAGCAGATCCAAAGACAGTGGCGAACGCATTCAGCATCGGCGTCGCGGACACGCCAGTGCGTCCAATGCGCACGACACGAGCGGCGCTCCGACGCAGAGCGAGAGCGAATGCGCCAGTTGTCACGTCGCCACCATCGAGAGCGATCCGAATCAGTGTGTGGCGATGCCGAGCCTGCGGTGGAAGCAACACGAGTGCGCTCGCGCTGTGCAAAGACTGCCGCGCACCAAAGCCTGCAGCGACTGCAGCGATGGCGGCTGCGACGCCACCGCGTTCGACGGACTCAGTGTCTGCACCTGCTACTCGCCCGACGCGGCGACTTGTCGTTGCGCCAGAGCCGCAGACACCGCCGACGCCAGTGCATCGCTGCGTACGAGCGAACGTCTCGAGTCCGAAAGCGACGACTGGCACTGCTGCGCTCACGAGCCGCATCCTCACGACGCCCAAGACGATCACGAAGCCGAGTGGCGCAGCGGCGAAGCGCCAGCGTGTTGGATCGACGAAACCAACAACGAGCGCAGCACGGATGCTGCCGCTTGCGCCGCCAAAGACACCGTCGCGGCCGCCGCCAGCAGCACCAACGCCAGTCGCAGCAACACCGAGGACGCAGCAGCATACGCCTCACGCAGTGTGCGGGATGTCTGTGCTCGAGATGACGCCAGTGCGTGTGACCGAGCGCGTTGGCTCGAAGCGAGCGCTCGGAACGAGCAGCAGCAGTAGCAACTCTGTTGCCGCGCAGTTGCGGACGCCGTCGCACAGAACGGTCGACACGCGCGTTCGCACAGAGCAGCTCGAGCGTCTCACGACACCGCAGCGCGCGCCTCCAACATCGTCGAGCCGTCTGTCGACGCTGAGCGTTGGGACAACGGCGACGACACCAGCAAAGACACCGCGCGAGAAGCCGTCACAGCCGACTGGCGCCATGGCACCGCGTCCCGTGCGCTCAGTCATTGGCATCACTGGCGTCGACCTCGAGACGCGCGGCGTGATCGAGTGCGCGGTCCATGCGATCGACGCGAGCATGGTCGCCGAGCCGGGGTACCGCAAAGCGCGCGTTGTCAAGAGCGTCGACTACGCTGCCGCAGTGACGCACTTGATCGTCGGCGGCGACGACACGAAGCGGACGATCAAAGTGCTGTTTGCGATCGCTCGCGGCGCGTGGATCGTGTCGGAAGCCTGGGTCTTTGCGTCGTTGGAGCGAGAGCAGTGGCTCCCAGAAGCCGACTACGAGCTCTCAATGTACGCAAACAAAGTCGCGCGACAGAACCCAGCGGCGCGGCAGATCTTCAAGAGCATGAAGTTCTTTGTCGGTTCGAACGTCGAGCCGTCGCGCGAAGTGCTCCAGAGTCTGCTCCAGTGCGCCGGTGGCGAGGTGCGTATTGTCGATGTTGGCTCTGTGCGCACTCTTTGTGTGATTTGCTGTAGGATGCCTCGCTCACACACACGATGCTGGACTGTGTGGACTTCTGGAACAGATCTGCAACCAGATCTCTGTCGTCGACCTGTGCATCTGCGGCGACGGTTCGCTCTTTCGACGCGCACAGCGCACTGGCGTGCGCGTTGTCACGGCCAAGGTGCGCGTGATGCGATTGATAACCGACTGAGACTGACTGGTACAAGTGGACTCAATCCCTCCTCACTCACGCCACTGTTTCTATATGATGTGTCGCTCGTATGAGCAGTGGGTATTTGACAGCATCGGTGCGATGAAGCTGGCGGACGAGACTCAGTACGGCGTCACAAGCGCCACCGCAACGTCATCGTACGACACCGACGAGTAAACAAGGGCGCGAGGGCGTGACGACAGCCGCAGCACCAACTGTAACGACACTGCCGAGACTCCACGCGCGCTGGCTATTTATCGATCTGTGCATGAAGCATCAGCGCCAGCGAGTGTCTGTCTTTGAGAGACAGTCGACAGCTGATCGGATCGGATGGAGACACGAGTGCAGCAGGACTCACAATAAAACTACTACTATTAGATTACAATTGAAAGTGCGCATCGCTTGAGCTCTAAGACGCGACGCGCTCGGACGTGGACGAGAGCGACCGGAGACGCCGGAATGGCTCGAGTGCCCACTCGGTTGCTGTGCGCCACGCATCCGCGGCGGCGTCGTAGAGCACGCTGCTGCTCGCGTCGTCGTCCGTGTCGCTGAAGAACGGCTCGCGGAGCTGCGAGCGCGCGACCTTTTGCCCAAAGCGCTGCGAGTTGTCGTGGACCCACCAAAGGACCGAGTACGTCGCGTCAGCGTTGCACTGCATGACCATGCCAGGGTACCAGTGGCCGTGCGAGAAGATCTCGACTGGGTCGCCGCGCTCAAATGCGCTGTCGTGGACCATCATGGCTGGGACGGCAGTCAGCGGCTTGGGCTCGGGCTCAGCTTGTGCGTCGTCACTGTCGTCGCTCTCGTCACTGCTCACGACGACGACTGCGACGGCAGCGAGTTCGTCTGTCAACACGGTGGCTTTCTTCGCACTGTTGATGCTGCTGTCGCCATCCGCGCTATCTGTGGCGCCAGAGCTAGCAGTGACCATCGTC
Organism: Globisporangium rhizosaccharum; assembly: GCA_023333795.1. Classification (NCBI taxonomy): domain Eukaryota; phylum Oomycota; class Peronosporomycetes; order Pythiales; family Pythiaceae; genus Globisporangium; species Globisporangium rhizosaccharum. The sequence goes on from JAASFN010000088.1 coordinate 42,205, forward strand.
GCTGGTGGCACGACCGCCGACGCCTCGGATGCGTCGCCACAGACCGACGCAGGCGGCGACACGGACGCGTACTGCGCATCGACTTCGCTCAAGTACGCGTTCACGAGCTCGAACGCCTCGGCGAGGATCTGGCGCATGCGACACGATGCAAACGGCGCGCGGTCGAGACCGACTTCGACAAAGCTGTACGCGCGCTTGAAGCGCTTCACGAGCCCGTCGATCTCGTAGTAGCGCGGATCGAGCGACTGCGCTTGGCGGCAGAGCGGACACGAGTTGAACCGGTGCTCCGCTGCCTTTGACAAGCACGACCAACAGAACGCGTGCGCGCAGGCGAGCGTGATCGGCGTCTTCACGTCCGCGCTCAAGCAGATCGGACACGCGACGGCGGTCTGGTCGATGCGAAAGTTCCCGTCTGGGAGCACGCAGAGCATGATGCGGTCTGTGAGTGCACTCGCGTCAGCGCAGATGCGGTCGAGGCAGGCGTCGTCGTAGAACGTCTGGTGCTTGAGCGCGTCGAGGACGTCGGCGCGGACCGTCGTGCTGCCCATGGCTTTGTCAAACTTCTTGCTGATCTTCACGAGCGCGAGGCTGTTGAGCACGACGAAGCGCCGGAATGCGTCGACTTTCTGCGACAGCTCGATTGCGTCGAGGAGGAGCGACCGCGCTTTCGCTGGTGAGAGCACCCAGCGATTGCCGAGCGCAGCACGAAGCGTCACGAGGTCAACGTACTCGATCTGCTCTTGGATCGTCGCGTGCGCAGTGTTGATTTTGTCCATTTCATGTGCGAGCAGCGCAGTGAACGCCTGTGTGGCGCTCGCTGCCGCAGTCGTCGTCTCAGCGCAGTCGAGTTGCTGCTGCTGCTGGAGCTGGAGCTGCCGGATCTGCTGCTTGAGGTGTTTGTAGTCGACGTAGTCGCTCTCCCACTCCTTGGACGCGAGTCCGCGCATGCGCTTGCCGAACTTCATCCTCTCTTGCTCTTGTTCCCTGACTCGCTCGCCGCTCGCGCTTGCTCTTGCTCTAGATGCGTATGCGCTCCTTATGTTACGGGCGTTGCTGCGTGCGTCTGGTGCCTGGTGCCTGATGCCTGGACTTGCTTCTTCGCCTTCGACTTGAGTTGTGTGTGAGCTCGCCTCGCCTCGTAGCGTGACTCAACCGCTCGTTTGTGCACACCGCCGTTTAGGTTCGACATCGACAGTTGGTTTTGTATCGACACTGTCTGTCGCCGTGAATGCGAGCTGGATTCGGTGTCCTGAGAAAGTCGGAGGACAACGAATCCAGAGCAAGATTCAAGGACTTTGAATGGACTTGAGTACACTATGTGTACAGCAGTGACGAATCCACTGAGCTGGCTAAATCGATTAAAACCGTGTTCATACCGGTAATCGTAGCAGTTTTGGACACAAGCAACCCGAGTCAGACATTCTCCATACAAACTCGATACAACTCGAAAGTATACGTACAGTACAAACCTAATATAGACCAAAGAGTCGCTTTTGACAATATGCCACCTACCGCGAATAAAGTGCGCGACAAAAGTCTTGGAAAAAACTATTTTGTTGGCTGTACCGTCAATTTTGCTTGTAGAAGCTAAAAACATATCAAAAACGATAGAGCGTTCTGCGACGATTGGGGTGATACAATCCGATCACCGAAATTCGCAGTATCGGCAACGCAAGGGTAAAAAAACGCATTTTTCACTATTTGAGTCATATCGAGAGTTTGCGGTCAGATTGGTAACAGAAACGCAATTCTTCTCTAATTAGCTCGAAAACACGAAATTTATTAAACATGGATTGCGGCGATGATGTGGTAGCATTTCCAGCTCTCAAAACGGATTTGAATGATGCCGACGTGGCAAGAGATGACGGAGACGGACGTGAACGAGATCCTCGACCTTCGCGGACAAGGAGAGAAGCTGCAGGCGATAGCGGCGCGCGTGAAGCGTAGCGTCTCGA